>JBBPBT010000850.1:22796245-22814134 GCA_037974875.1 Cicer bijugum | reverse complement strand
AAAAGTAAAACAGAATGAAAAAAGAATTAAATAAAAAAAAACTGAAGAAAAAAGAAAAGAAAAAAATAAATAAATAAATAAAAAAAAAAGAAATAACATAGAAAATGGGAGAGCCACGAACCTTGAGATGGATGGGAGAAAACGCAGGCACGCAGCAACGATGAGAAAATGCAGCAACGATGGAAAAGAGAAAATGCAGCAACGATGAGAGAAAACGCAGGCACAACGATGAGAACGCTTGGATGGAAACGGAAAAGAGAAGATGAGAAGAACGCTTGGATCTAGCATCTAAAGGGAGTAATACCAAAATTACCCCTAAAACGTTTTAAAATTTAGGGGTAAAATTGGTTTTTGACGAAAAAAAACCCAGATTTTTTTTATTTTAGGGTTTTCAAACCCACGACCCGTGACCCGCGAACGCGCCCAGGTCGCGCGCGAACCCTTTTTTCGCCGCTCTGCGCAGCCGCGGCCATGTTCGTCGCCGCTCCGCTCCGGCGCGAACCGGCGTGATCCCGGCGCTATTGACTACCTAGAATGAAACTATTGTGATAATAAATCTGTTATTAGCATAGCACATAATCCAGTGCAACATGATAGAACCAAGCTTATTGAAGTCGATAGATATTTCATCAAAGAAAAACTCGACAGTGGCCTAATTTGCACTCCATTTGCCTCCCTCCCAAGGCAACATTGTAGATCTTCTAACTAAAGGGCTAAACAACAGCAACTATGAAAGAATTGTATCCAAGCTGGGAATGGAGAACATCTATTCACCAGCTTGAGGGGGAGAGTCAAAATCTATTTTTGTTTAATATCCTCAAATATAGGGGTTCAATTGAGTAGGAGTACTAGTAGGGATTTAGTTATACATGACTACTAATAGGATTTGGTTATTTAGTAATCTAGTATACATACATACATACACACACATATATATATATATATGATGTATTGTCAACATATTTTAAATTCAATAAGTATAATTTTACTCTAATTCTTGAGCAAAACATATATGTATAATCCTACTTTGTATCTCAGAAATCAATTAAATAACATTATGAATAGAATCAAAATGAAGGAAGACTAGTGGCATATCATATTCTTCTGGCCACTATAATCGACAAATCTTACATCTTTCTCTTTTCTTACCATTTAAACAAAAATCATACACAGGTGCAGTAATTCATTTTTCAGGCTGCCATGACTGTTGGTAGAGGGAGAGAAAGAGTTGCGAGAGAATGATCGAATTAGGGTTTCCAAAACTCCTCGGATCTGCATTGTGGAGATACTTTTGACCTAAAAAAAATGAGTTGTGTAGATTGGGAGATTCTGCACACAATGGAAGTGGTCTTTTGCCAGAAACAATAGCAGTGACGGTGACAATATCGAACTGATCGGAAAACAAGTGAAACCAGTGTCAGAATGAATCACGACAATGGTTTGAAAAAGGAATGATCACGTTGGAAAAGAGAAACTGTTGGGAACTCGACAGCAAAATAGAGGCCAAATTGTTCAAGGAGAATCGAAATAGGCTTTGATACCATGTTAAAGTTGTGGGATTTTAGAGAAAATAATAAGGGTTTGAATATTATTGATAATAGCTTTATGCTAACTTGATTACAAAAGACTCAATACTAATCTCTATTTATAAAGAAACATAAACTAAATCCTAAATGAGGAACAAATCATAATAATAATGAGAGATATTCTAAAGTATCTCTATGATTATAAATTAATCTTAAGAAATAACTCAAGATATTCTAATATAATATAATAGATATTTTCTGATATTCTAACACTCCTCCTCAAGCTAAAACTTATTAAGCTTTAGCTTGTTACAAGAGAACAATGTTTTGTTCCGCAAATTAATAAAAAAAAAAGATGGAAAGACAACTCAGAGATCCAGGTGAAGTCGGAGAGAATTGTTATAAATACAACCTAGCCAGATAGCTGAAATAATCATCAATATGAGAGAAATTCATGGCAAGCAATTGAACAAAGCAAAGTCCATTCTTCTAAAAACTGCATTTGGAAGCTTCAAACCAATAATATTGAAAACTCAAAATATTTAAACTTGAATTTGCTTCAAGAAGAGATAGACAAGCTACAGGGAGAGAAAGACAAGGCCAGTACATCTGAGACAAAGATGGAGTCAGTGTATCTGGTACAAATTGCCAAGTTATATGCATGTGGCTCGAAAGAAAAAAAAAACTTAAAACAAATCAGGAGGAAGGAAAACCAATCTAGCCGACTGAAATGTTGTGCTAGAAGGCGGACAGACACACCTGAGCTCGAGGCTGTTGGCGGCGGCGCGTGGAATGAACACGGTGGATCTTGGAGGCCATTAGCGCACGTTGATCAACTTTTGGCCTAAAAAATCTGGATTGTGTAGATTGGGAGATTCCGCACAAAATGAAAGTGGTTGTGTCGGAAAACTTGTTGGAAAACGTTTCCAGCAGCGACGGCAGACAGATTCGATTTTAACAGATATATCTCGACAATAAGAACAACTAGCAGTTGTGATTAAAAAGTAAGATATTAGTCCTTCAACTCGGATTGTTTTTCAATCCACCGTGTATAAATGAATTCAACTTCCCTGATAAAAATACAAGCATCGGCTTCCCAAAATTAGAAGTACTACTAACTCATAGTGAATATATTAATATTCAATACCAGAGCTATTATGTAATCACAATCAAAGTGAAAATGAAAGATAACATGAAGGTTGTAACGGATTTCGAATATGTTAACATTGCAGCGCCTGGTTCACTCATTGTGGGAGGGGTGCATGCAGCATAAGTGAATACCAGTTACAGGGTGATCAAACGACAACGTTTCCGCATGAAGATGATGACCATGATGAATATCACCTTTCCATTCATATTTCACATCACCTATTATTGAAATCCCTAAATATTGACAATGCAATCGAATTTGATGTGCTCTTCCACTCTTAGAATATGCTCTCACCACTTTCTCATGATGATTCTCATTCGCATCATCACCACCATTTAATTTCACCAGTTTTTCTTCGACTACCAAACTAATACTCCCTTCAAACTCTGACTCAGAAACATCCCTAAAACTTCTCTTATTGTTAACGGATAACACCTCAAACGAAGTTTCCATGGAACAAACTCAAAGTAAGGATGTTGTCGTTGTTGGGTTTGTTAACTGTGAGGAGCCATTCGTCTTCGTATATAATGTAAGTTTTTTAGAGAGAGAAGAGTTCTGAGTTTGTTGAAGCGATTTCGGCTCTGTTAGTTCGATTTCTTTTGAGATTGCTGGGAGTTGAGGGGATAATGGTACTGGGTAGTTCTCCGCGGCGATTGGGGTAGTTTCGGGAAGATGTGATTGTTTGGCTTGGCGCGACAGTAACATGGCTACGGCGTCGTGCTTTAAGGTGTGGGCTGATCTGGTAGAAGTGAAGCTGATAGAGTGGTCTTTTGCCTGAAATAGTGATGGCGGCAGTAGCAAACTGAACGGAAACATGTGGAACCGGTGTCGGAATGTGTCACGACAGTGGTTTGAAAAGGGAATGATCACGTTGGAAAAGAGAAACTATGATTATATTCCCATATATTTGGGAACTCGGCAGCAGACTAGAGACGTGATCGTTCAAGGAGGATCGAAATAAGTTCTAGATACCATGTTGAAGTTGTGGGATTTTAGTGAAAAGGAGGAGAGAAAATAATAATGCTTTGAATATTATTGATAATAGTTTTATGCTAGCTTGATTACAAAAGACTCAATACTAATCTTTATTTATAGAGAAACATATACTCAATCCTAAATCAGGAACAAATCGTAATAATAATGAGAGATATTCTAATATATCTCTATGATTATAAATTGATCTTAAAAAATACCTCAAGATACTCTAATATAATATAATAAATATTTTCTAATATAATATAATAAATTAATCGTAATAAAATATTTTCTAATATTTTAACAGATATTTACCTGCATGTAAGAATTTTGAAACTCCTGCTGAGTTGCAGATAGCTTTGAACTGAACACAGATAAGTATTTCTGTTTTGAATCATCACATTCTGCTATTAGATATTTGACCGAACTGGCTGTTGAATTATCAAATTCCCTATCATTTAAGTCATTTTCTGAAAGGCTAGATGCAAAATTTGATGGTTCTGCTGAAGCCACTGTTAAACTTGTGTCATCATCACAGTTACGTATTTTATGCCTCTTCACTTGATCATGATCAACTTTTACAATAAAATGCTTTTTGGTTGTATTGACTGCAGAATTTCCGGATAATTGCTTTCCTTTGGATGACAAGTTCAAAGCAAAATTTTCAGCCAGGGGGAATATTTCGGCAAGATTATGATGAATGTGGATATTTAACAGAGGATCCAGACGGAAATCTTCGGAATGCTGTTCGGCCAAAGTAAGAGCTTCATTGTAAAGCGAAGCAGCTTGAGAAAAATCATTTTGTATAGTAGCTATTGCTGCAAGCGCATTCAGAGCAATAACTAACCTCCTAAGAGCTTCCTCACCTTCTACCTTGGTCTTGCTTATAAGGACCTACAGATTAACTTCCACGTGAATGAAAACAGTACACGCATTGTAAATAAAAGCTTATTGAAGATCCTTAAGAGTAACACACCATCAGTACTTCCTCCATTGTCATAGGTGACTGCTGCATGGAACGCAACCCGGAACTTCCAACCTGGGGATGACAACAAGCCTGACGAAGCTTCAACAAAGCATTCCATAGCTTCCCTGCCTCCGTGTGAGTGATTAAAGGATCCGAGGAACCGCTCAAAGAGACAGAATCTGGAATTCATATGAAATACCTCAAGTTCAATCATTATCGTCATATGCATTGCTTTCAAATGACATTTTAAAATGAAATTACACAACACTAAGCAAAAACCTGGGACTTTTCTATTAAGAATATCGTTTCTCAAACTTTCAATAACTTCATGGGAATCTCTAACACAAGCTTCATGTTGCCTCTGATAAAAGTGCTCTTCAACTGGTGATAGTGTAAGCCAAGAGAGGCACTCTTGTTGGGAGGGAAGCTCCAATTCATCTGCAACGTGTTGTTTAGAAGAACGCCACATGATTTGTTTGAAAATTCTGTGAGTAAATTCCATAGCTCCCATATCTCCCTTCTGCAGAATTATCAAATAATGGATAAGAATAGAAATGTGCACAAAATAAAAATAAAAAAATGAACTCTGATGAAAGAAGTGATTCAGATCAACAACATGACAAAATCAGACAAATCTGAACTGAGACGATATTGCAGAGAGGCTGCTACATTCTTTAGGCACAGAAAACTTTTAGCATGTTTTTTATGACAATAAAATAAGGACTTAGATTGCCAAATTAGTTCTAGCTGCTAAGACGACTATATTGCTTTTGGCTATAAATTGACTATAAGATAATATAACTGAACTCATAGTACACTATTCCATGTTTATTTATCTTAAAATTCAGGTTGAGTTTAACTCAACTCTACAAAACTGGATTGTAAGGAGAGATGTCTCCCACTTATCAATACATTTTCATACTATATCTCATTTAATGTGATACTCTCAATACACCTTTCTCATGCCTGCAACTAGAAATGTGGAGCGTGACCTAAGTGGCCCAATTGCGGGTGCCCCAACGGATCTTGGATAGCCTCTGATATCATCTTAAATTTTAGGTTGGAACTAATTTAACCCTACAAAACTAGCTTGTAAGGTGAATGATGTCTCTTACTTATAAACACATTTACAAGTAATATTGCATTTAATATGAGTCTCAGCAATTTATTAAAGAAGAAGTGAATAATGACGAACATCAATCAGCAATTATTTAGTCAAACATTAAATTATTGATAAAATACCTCATAAGGATCTCGAATAACTTCAGTCCACCATCTGTAAATATTGAAAGGACTAGTTTTAATGAATCTTAGGAGTCCATATAAGTCATCAAGCTTTCTCTGAATTGGGGTCCCCGTGACACACCATCGATGCTTGGAATGGAGTCTTAGAGCCATTTCAGTAGCAGCGGTAGCAACAGTACTCTCCACCATTTGAGCCTCGTCCAAACAAACTCTCCACCAGTATATTCTGGTAAGAAAGGTTGGAATAACTGGGTACCTGCAAGAAAACAAAGGCTACTTAAAACTTTGAATCATAAATAAAGGGCTTACAGAGAACTTAACTTATCAGAAATATCCACATGTATCATGTGTGGTTGCTGTAAATATATTTAATAAAAATATCCACTTCCAAGACATAAAATAACAGCATCTGATGAATGAAAATTATTGTGAAACATAGTATAAATTCATGTTATTCTTAATTGGATAGGTAATAGGAAGAATACCCTACACATGATATGAAATAGGTAGAATATCCTGCACATGATATGAAATAGGTAGAATATCCTGCACATGATATGATATAAAGGGGCAAATATGATACTATTTAGTTTAGAGCAAACCTTTTCTGAAATCTCAAAAGGTGCCGATCGCCTATATGTCTATCAGAATCATGGGACAAATCATCTTTAAGCACATCATAGGTAGTTAGTACGATGTCCGCACTGGCAAGATCACTGATATCCATCAGAGATGTATTGGAGAAAGATGTGTCACGCACACCTTCATAAATACAAATTTTCAAGGCTCCTGGACGAGTATGACTGCAGTGACAACTAAAAGTTAGTTATAAGATCAATTCGATTAAATCGCTAAAAAAGAATTACACGTGTGATCACTATGCATGTCTAAGAGAAACTTAATCTTGAAAAAAGCTATCGTTTGAACAAAAGATGGCATTCAATTTGTATTATTTACTGGAAATGGAGCTAAGAGCTCTACAATGCAATAAAGGATAAACCAGATCAAAGCTCCTACAACAGAAGGTAATTCTCCTAACAAACAACCCACTAATAACGTGCAAGAATCCCTCACTCCCCTTGCTGCTCTCATATTTCCACTCCCTAACAGAATTGAGTGGGCTCTAATGCCACGTTGGTAACTAACTTCTTTATTCAGCTTAGTTTTTGGGCTTAGGCCCAAACCCAGAGTACTATCAGAAAAAGTATTTGTAACTTATAATGTATATGCTACACCTACAACAATCAATTGTGTTAATATGTATCACGGTTTAGATATTGCATTTGCTGTAAGTGGGGTTAGTCATTTTATGCACAACCCAAGGGAAGCTCATTTATTTGCAGCTCATAGGATTTTGCAATATCTTAAAGGAACTTCAAAAAGAAGGATTTTGTTTAAAAGGAATGGGAGTGCTACTCTTGAGGCTTATATTGATGATGATTATGCAGGTTCAATTACTGGTCGAAGATCCACTACAGAATACTGTACACTCCTCGGAGGAAATCTTGTAACTTGGGGGAGTAAATAGCAGAATGTTGTGGCCCAATCTATTGTTGAAGTTGAGTTTCGAGCTATGGCACAAGACATTTGTGAATTACTTTGCCTGAAAATTATCTTAGAGTAAATGGGAAGGACCCAAGGTAGTTAATCTCAGATAGTGGTGTGTCGCAACCAACCTCAAAATTGGGATAGCGGGATAGGTGGGATAATTGCTATTTTTTTGAACAAATCACATGAATAATATTATATAAACCTATATTTAATGCAAAATTAACAAATGACTCAAACTCTGAAACATTCATAAGTAGTAATAAGAATCTACAAGTCTTACTCTTAGTCAAAACATACATTGAAATACCAACAAAAGTCAAGGAAATAAAGATGGTGCATATTGAAGTCTTTTAACACAGAATAATAAAATAACTAAATATTAAAACTCAAATGCATGTTCTAGCATAGGAATCAAAGATAAGCATCATCTTCATTAGTATATTCTACTTCTTCTTCTCCTTCTTCTTCTTAGGTGAAAGTAGAAACAATAAAACAAAGAAGGAAGAAACAATAGTGGGATCTCATTGGGAAACGTTGGGATTAACTACGCCGGGATAGCAGAATCTCGTCCAGATCTTTTTTCACGCTGTCGCGGACCACGCCGTCGCGGTCAGGCACTATACCACACTGGGACAGCGGGATCTCACCAGGAAATGCTAGAATTAACTACCTAGACCTATGAAGCTCTATTATGATAATAAGTCAGCAATTAATATAGCTCCCAATCTTGTCCAACATGATCGAACGAAACATATTGAGGTTGGTAGGCATTTTAGCAAAGAGAAGCTTGATTGCGGTTTGATTTGCACTCCTTTTGTTCCTTCAAAAAGTCAACTTGTGGATATCTTCACCAAAGGATTGAGCTGCCCTGTTTTAGAAAGAATTGTGTCTAAGCTAAGAATGGAGAATATTTACTCACCAGCTTGAAGAGGAGTGTTGGAAATTAAAACCTAAGTGTTGGAAAGCTAAAACATATTAATACTCCACTTTCCAAGTAGCTAAGGTTCATTGTACAGCAAGTAGATTAAGTTCAATGTATCATAAGAAATAGTGTTAACTTTATTATTTTCTTGTAAATTGCATTTGATCATTTATTATTTTCTTGTAAATTGCATTTGATCATTTATTATCATTGTAATTACCATGTTTATAAATTAAGCATGCTGCTGAGTGCGAATGTAACTTAAGCACATTCAGAAAAATCTTCTTGTTTTACACAATTAACACAAATAGATGAAAGCTTCAAGCATGTAACTCCATATGGGATAAGATGAGACAGAAACTAGGACCTTGCTGAGCACTAAAATAAGTTAAAGCTCATGCACTATGTAAATCTATTTCACACTGACAACCAATAAAAATTTACTATTTTGCAACTTTATAAATTCAAATTCAAAATGCAGTAACAAAGTGAGATGACGTGGCAAAACAAAACAGGGAACTCTCATTGAATGTCAATTGTGCATGTCATTTAAACTCTATAAAAAAGAGTGCACAATGAGCTCTAGGTTGATGTCAGCATTCATAATTTTTCATTAATAAAAAACTATACCGTATAATTTCATCATTCCACTGGGGCAAAATAGGAGCCAGGCAGACAATGAGAGTGGCACCAGAAGCAATCGGAGGTTCAGTAGCTTGTAATAGTTCAGAGCACATCAGACATACATATTCCCCATTCCTCTCAGCTATGGTAGTTTTATATGTCTTGCTTTCCAATCCTTTTTTTGATTTCAGTGACTTTCCTTTAGGTGAATAACCAACACAATCTGCATGTTGCCACGCATCACAAATGTCACACTGAACCCATAGTCCTTGATATTTGAGACTTTCGCTCACAGCTCCACATGTGCACTCCACGCGCTCTCTTTTGAGTCTTTTCAAAGCAACTTTTTTGTCGCAGTTGACTTGGGGAGTCGAATCAATTAGTATGTCATTTCCATATGCTGATCTTCGGTGTGCAAAGATGCAGGCAAGCAATTCTACGGTTTTTCCTAAGCCCATCTCATCTGTTACATTGAAATATGGTTATTAGAATCTCACGAAACATGTTAATTGTATCTCAATTCAATACTAAACCGAACTCAATCGATGCAAATCTCTTGTGCATATCTATCTAGACATGAATCTCATCTTGAATCCTGATTCATTATAATGAATCTCGATTCATTCAAACGTATCACTACCTAAACATATTGTCAGTAATAGCGATAAAAAACATTAGGCTTTCAACTTACTAGCTCTTAAGTATCAGAATGCATAGGTATTACAGCTACAGACTCAAGATTGCACACAATAGAGCATATAAATAAACATTTAGAAAGCAAAAATTATGGTTAAAAACTGTACCTACTCAGGATGCTATTGGAAGGCCCATACAAGTGAAAATATATTTTTAATAAATCAGATTATTTGCTTATTTTAAAAGTAAAATAAAACAAATTATTTTTTACCACTGTAAAATATCACAATTTTTTTGAAATTAAAAATTTAATAAAATCCACATGATTGTTTGAGTTAATAAAAGAAATATGCAACATAGCTTCAGACCTACCAGCAAGAATGCCTCCAAATACATACGGTGATGAAGTCTCTGGGCACAAGGAAATATTTCCACTGAAGCAATTATAACTCAAATAAGCACAAGTGAAATGAAATCATAATTGTAGGGACTAGAGGGGGGAGAGAGAGAGAGCTCCCAGATATGAATTATGCAATAAAAAAGAATGTACATAAGTTACATTTTTGAGAATTGCTAAAAACTTACCTGAATGGATTGAAAAACATTTTAGAACCTGTGTCTAGAAAATCCACCGGCACACATAATGGAGAATGAAACTGATTTCTTTCAATGTCACCCTGACATTCTTCCATTGCTTTTTCTCGTTTTACCATCCAGAAAGCTGCACGCCGTTGATACGGCCTCAGTTCAGGAAGTAATTCAGGTATGTCATCTTCAATCATTGGTTCTGCTCTGTAGACATGATTTACAAAAGATAAGCTACAAGCTAGGCGAAAAAAAATGGAAATTGATTATTGTTAAGACTTAAACAAAGTTATTTTATTATTGAATAATCAATGACAACAGCATTGTCAATCGTAAATCGCAAAAAATAGCAGTTTGTTCAAATTATGGTATGGTACAGTGTTATAGCCACTATTTGACAACACTTTATACTAAATCGTGTGTCGCAGAACAATAGCAATTTGTTAAAATTCCCCTATGTTACAACTCTATAGCACTGCTATTTGACAACTTTGCGATCAACGATTATAACAATTGCTTTTCTGCTTAAATTGGTGATCAAGACCAAAGGGAAAGTTTAACTTACTTTGAAGGCTTAATGGCTTCATAAAAACCAGCAGGATCAAACCTCGAGCATTTACTTGCATAGCCACCGTCGTCTACCATCTCTGTCTGCGAATCAACTTCCATATCAATATAGCTACTAAACCCATACCTAATATCTGAAGTCATTATTTCTGGTCGTAACCAAGACATGACATTCATCATACTCTTTTTCCATAGTTGTCTAGAACCATCGAGAAGTGACTCACATGCATCAAAGGTACTCTTTAGTACCTCGACCCTCACCCTGAGGGAAGGAATGTCCTTAGAAACCCTAATTCCAAGAACTGCCCTCAATGTAACAAATTTCAAACTTGCCAAGTGAACAAGACCAGAAACACCTTCATCAGGTCCATCGAAAATACCAGATAACAACACTGTGCATGTTTCAGTATTGTCAACTATAGATTTTTTAACAAACTCTAGATGAATATCGGTATACGGTAACACTGGCCAATGGCCAAGTTTGATTCGACCAAGAACATCACTAACATTACACAACCGAAATCTTAACGAGAATTGTGGATCCTGATAAAAATCCTCAGACAGTTCAAAACCATGAAAACCTTCTCTTAAATTTAAATCCCTTAGAACAACTTCAGAAATATCAAGGTGTTCATCTGACAACCAACCAGACCGCTCAACCTCGACAAAATAAGGTTTATCAATATCACCAAAATCATTATTTTCTTCTTCTCCTCCTACAACATTATGTTTATCCAATGCTGTTTCGGCAGTAGCATTTGTTTCTAGTATTATCCCGCTTGATCGATGTGGTTTACCTTTTCGCCTACCCATCTGTTGTCACCACTGGACAAAACTAATAAAAAAATCATCAATAAAAAAAGCCAAGCTATACTTATAACATACTAAAATTAGTAATGATGTTATAAAATTGAAACTGAAGAACAATATAGAGCCACAAGAACTCAAACAGATGCAACATTTAAACTTAGGTTCTCAAACAGCATAAGCACCAAATCAAAGGAAGCAACAATAATATGTACTTCCCTCCAAACCTTTTTAACTGTCACTTTTGTAGAAGAATTATGTTCCTATTTATTTATAATATTCACTAATTTTCAGTCAATAAAACATTTCATTATTTATTGCCGAGAGATAAATAACTGAAATGAGATAAGAGTTTAATGGCCATACACTGACACTGACATCCAATGACAGGTCACCATCTATCAGTTTCAAAATAACCATACAGCTATGGGGTAATGTGGCAACTTAGTGAATTCTCATGAAATGTGAGTGTAAAACTGTTTTACATTCACGGTACATACTCTTTAATTCCATGAGATGATAAACAATTAAGAGTATTATAATAGAAAGATAAATAATTCCATCAAAAGCAACAAGATTTAGCGGTTGTCTCTGTAATTATAAATAACCTTAAATACAAAGGAATTGAGTAGCAATAACAACAAGCCAAGAACAAACTAAACATGAACTCAAAAGATACACACTCAATGCATAAACATACAATTAAGAGAAAGAAAAAAAGGGTTAAATAGAACAAAGCTTTAAGTGAACTTTGACATAATTAAATAAAAGAGTATGCACAAAAAAATAGAATTAACGTGAATTTTGGCATGCGAAAAAAGTAAGGGGGTTTGGAATTGGAACCTGTAGAGAGAAAGAGAATCACGGAATTAAACAAGAGCATGAATCTTGGAACCAATAGAACACTGTAGAATAGAGCACTGTTTCTGTTGTGTATACGTGTTCTAAGGAGTCTCTCGTTCTAAGATCAAGCTAATGTTACATCTTAACGCCGTAACTATGGGGAGTTTGCAACAAATCCAACGGCCTTGATTCAGCGGTCATTTTATGGAAATGACCACTGTGTCCACGGATCGGATTGACTGCGGTAACAATAATTACTCTCGTTGTTAATTTAAAATTGAACGGTATAGATTAGGTATTGAAAAAAATTAATTTTGAGTCATTTGAACCATTGATTTAGGTTGGGCGATCGAGATCAATATCTAACTAATTGTGTCATGCATATATGATAAAAGATTTGTTTCTCTCATTTTGTTTATGTAATTATAAATTGATATTTATAATTGTGTAAGGATAATTAACTTAATCATGTCGAGTATCTAAAGAATTTAGTTATGTTTAAGAGATTAACATCTAAGGGTGAATTCTTCTAGAAGGTTAATCTTGGTAGAAATTGGTGTAGATCTTATGAAAGTTTAAGTAGGGTTAGACATCGGACTGAGTAGAGCGTGTTCGAGTTCAAAAACATCAATCGGTTCACACTGTAGTTGATAAGCATAGGCTCAATTTTACGCAATATAAAGTTGTCTTTGCAGGTTGCAGGAACATCTGGTCATGGGTTAAACCAGTGGTTACAACTAGATTGAATCATTTTTTAGGTCATTCAAAAATTTTGACCCAATAACATATTTAACAAAATAATTAACTTTTTTTTTATTCATCAGCAAACTAGAATATTGTTGAAAATGCTAAGGCCACTTTTTGATCCATTTAAAGTCATAAATTGTGTTCATTTTTCCTTTAAAATTAGTTACTTAGTATCATTTAAATTACATTCACAATTAGTAAAAAATAAACTTCAATTATATCACATACAACTACAAGTTTATACTTTGTTTTTCAATTATAAGCTTAGTTTTTCAAGTACAACAACTGAGCCAAATTCAAATTATAGATAAAGTCTAATATTAATACACACTTGTTGAAAATATTTATAATTTCAATTGACACTGCGATAATACAAATACCAACATATGTTTTCAATTTGTTCCTATTGTCAACTTCAAGTAGTCCAACCTAAAAAATTAATCAATCAAAAATTAGTATGTACTAATCATTGTAAAAATATGCAATGCTGATTTCAAACTTGATAAGATTGATCTATGCCATAGGAAAAAATATTCAATACCTTTGTTGCAATCAACATAAATTTAGACTTGACAATACCAAGTTCCACTTTAACTTAGTTTCATGTATAGCAGTCTATTTTGAATAAAAAATAATGCAATCAACGTGATTAGATCAGTCATTTTGAATCAACAATAAAGTCAAACTAAGAAATCAAGTTGACATACCCAAACATATTGATTAAAATAATATAAGTTTATGCTACTAACATAGTTAATGTTACATAAAGATTTATCACCAATCAATCTACAAAAATTCCAACAACCTAGACAACCAATATTCATGCTTAGTACTTTGATTTTATTAAAAATAAACAAGATTGACAAAATTATCTCAAATTAGTAGCAAGAAAAAGGAAAATGACATACAATAATTTTTTCAACCACAACTAGGTGGTTGTGATGATGACTCACCTGTAGTTGCATTTCATATTGGCATTCCTTAAAACTCTTAAATAATTAACAAAATAATAAATATTAGAACATATAAATATATTAGGAAGTTCAAATGGTTAAAAGATATATAAATAATTTTACCTTTTATAATATCTTTAGAAAGATCAACATTTTTACTAAGATTTAGTTCTTTGAAATAAATGAGTGAAGATTTTAACCAATTCTAATTGCAGATTAATGCTTCAGTTTTTTCTGGCTTTAAATAGCTCCTAAAGGTCTCAATGACCCTCCTACCAATGCTAAAAGCACTTTCAGAAGCAACTGTAGACATCGATGTGGCCAAAATGTCTTTGACTATAAGAGATAAGATTGGGTATTGAGTTTCATTATGTTTCCACCAATCAAGAATATCAAACTTTTCACTCATCTTCACACACTTACTGGAAAAATATCCCTCAAGTTCATTTTGTTGGTCAATTAAGTCTTTCTCTTTCGAATGGTCTTCAAAAGTTTGTGTTCTACCATATGTGAAATATGGGCAGCAGCAATAGAGGTTTCATCATGGGAAGCAATGTCAACAGCCATAAGTGTTGTTTATGGTGAACTATTTTTATTTTTTTTTGTGGTTGACTTGCTTATACCAATTGTACATTTTAGTTTTCTTTAGTTAATGTGATTAATTCAGTAGCCACCTTTGATTTAATTGCATACATATCCTTAAAGCACCAATCAACATATTCAGCTTATAGTGTGGATCAAAAATTACCCCAAAATACAACAACTTATTAATGTTTGTAATATTATCCCAATACTTATCATACTTTGCTAACATATCCCTAAAAGTGCAAACATGAGAAGGGGAGTTGAATTGTGTTTGACTAAGTTGATAACTTTTTTATTATTTGATTAAACAGGTTCAGACTTGATGATTTACTTGGAGTAGAAGCAATAGCAAAAATAAGGAGTGTAGGAATAAAGTGACACAAGTAATTTATCATGGTTCACCACTAACTTGACTACATTCAATCCCTTAACTTAGAAAGATTTAATTTAATTCAACAACTTGAATTACAAAGCACTTGATCCTCCAAGTCGGTCTTCTCAAACAGTTTGACAACCCCAGACTTTTGAGGAACACACACACATTGACTCTACTAGTCAAGTCTTCTCGACACAATCTGATAACCCCAGATCGTTGAAGGCACACGATCACCACTATCGGGTTTGAATACAAAGGTTTGGAACTTGAGTAGTTTCTTCTAACAAGGTGATTATAACAATGACTATCAGACTCTAAGAAAATCACTTAAAAAATATTTCTCATTCGAACAAGTGCTTCTCTCTTTGAACTCTAAGATAAATTTGGAATTTTGAGCTTGGTGATCAAATTCAAAGAGGCATTTTACAGATCACAATAGATTGCAGACACTTGGTGAAAAGTTGCATGTATACTCTCATGTTGTGAGGAGGAAACCACTATAGTTGCACCATAAAATGACTTCGAAAAACTTGCAAATGCCCTAGCTGTATCTCAATCATAACTAGTTGGGGGCCAACTTCTCCAAATAAATCCTTATCACTTGACGGCTCAACCTCAAACTTCCTAAAAGCTACTTGAAACTTCTCTACAACCTCAAGTAGGTCAAGTTCCAACGAGTTGAAACATCAAGAGATACCAATTTTTACAAGATATTCCAGTAAATTGAGTACATTCCTTAAACTTTACAGTCCTGTGAGATGAATATTTTACAAATCTAACAACATTTCTAAGGCTAGAGATTGCTAAAAAAAATTCTTTCAAGCAATCAGTTACAACTAAATTCCGAATATGAGCAACACATTTCATGTGGAAGTGTTCCCCATCAAACCATTCATATTTTTTTATAATTTTTTTCAAAAATATTAATAGCAACATCAGTGGATGATGCATTATCAACAATTATTGTTGACTCATTCTAAATCCTCCAAACCTTTAAAACTTCTTTAATCTTTCTGCAATTATTGTTGACTCATTCTAAATCCTCCAAACCTTTAAAACTTCTTTAATCTTTCTGCCAACTGTGTCACCCCTATGATTTGTGATTATTGTGAAACTAATCATCATTTTTTGATAATTCCAATCATTATCAACAAAGTGAGTCGTTAAGGGTTAAGTAGATAAGTTTTGGAATGAAGTCCAACAATTTGTTGTAAGAGTTACCCTATTGCAATCAGACTTAAAAAAAGCTTTCAACCTTACTTTTTCATCCAAGAACAACTGAAAACTATCCTTAGATCCAATTTGCTTATATAGTATTGTAAATTGTGGATGTAATGTTATCAACATATATTTAAATCCTTCACCATCCACAACCTTGAATGGTAGTTTATCCAAAACCACAAAAACAAAAAATGCCCTACAACAAGCTTGAAGGTTAAATTTATTACTTATTGAAACCAAACCAGATCCTTCTATAGTAGGAAATGTAAGAATAGTTTGGGTGGGATCATCAGATACAACAACTGGTTTTTTGGCACATCTGGTGAGGTGGTAGTTAAGGTTGGAGGTGTCGACGTGAGTTTGGGTGGGATCATCAGATACAACCTTGAATGGTAGTTTATCCAAAACCACAAAAATAAAAAAATGCCCTACGACAAGCTTGAAGGTTAAATTTACTACTTGTTGAAACCAAATCAGATCCTTCTATAGTAGGAAATATAAGAATAGTTTGGGTGGGATCATCAGATACAACAACTGGTTTTTTGGCACATCTGGTAAGGTGGTAGTTGAGGTTGGAGGTGTCGACGTGAGTTTGGGTGGGATCATCAGATACAACCTTGAATGGTAGTTTATCCAAAACCACAAAAATAAAAAAATGCCCTACGACAAGCTTGAAGGTTAAATTTACTACTTATTGAAACCAAACCAGATCCTTCTATAGTAGGAAATGTAAGAATAGTTTGGGTGGGATCATTAGATACAACAACTGGTTTTTTGGCACATCTGGTAAGGTGGTAGTTGAGTCAGATACAACAACAAGTGTGTTTTGTGGCAATATTTACATGCGACATATTGTACCTCAACCTCATTAGAAAGAATTTTGTTAAAGTGTTCTCAACATTTAGTTGACTCCCTAGAACCACTTGCATTAGCTCTTCTCTTCTTTTTGGTTTGATTGTTAGCCAATTCAGGTCCAATAACTTTCGTTGCTGCTACTGCATTAGCTTCATTAATGTTGATATTTAGAGTTGGTTAATTTTGACTAGGTTGGTTCATCACTGAAATCATTAAGGAGCCTTAATAAATAAATAAAAACCACATTGAATTATTTATTTTAAGTTTATTGACTTTTAAATGATTGTAATAAAATTTTAAGGGGTGTATTAAAATTTAAGTAGATGTAATTTAACATTCAAGGAGTTGTATTATTCTATTATTTAAGTGGTTGTAATTGAACATTAAAGGGAAGTTATAAATATTTAAATAACTTTAATGTAACATTTAAGGGAGTTGAGTTCTTATGTAAGTGGCTATAATTCAACAATCTAGTGTGTTTCAACCCATTAAGGGTAACTATAAAAGAATATTTAGTGTGTAACTAGCATACTATACTCGTTATCCAATAGTAGAATAATATTGAAAAACATGATCATTAAGAAAGAAAAAAATATAATAAACAGATGCGTATATTTGAGATACATGCATTACGAAAAACTTAAACATACATATAATATATTTAGAAATTTAAAAGTATGTATAAGAAAGAAAATTAACATATTTTACAAGTTATAAATAAAGAATCCAAATAAATTTAAAATGATGTATAAGA
>JBBPBT010000850.1:22760019-22795800 GCA_037974875.1 Cicer bijugum | reverse complement strand
AAATAAAGTTTATGAGAAAATTTAAATAAAAAAAATGCATACAAAGGAAGCAAACATTTGAAGAAAAAGCGTAAAAAAAAATTAAAAGAAAATTAAACGCATACACTTGAATTAAAGAATCATAAACTTTAAACGCATATTAAAAAGAAAAATACAAGTTTAAAAGAGAGTATTCATTTATAAGTATAAAAAGATAGGATATATTTAAACAATATATAAATATGAAATAGAAACATAAAAATAATATATTATCCAATAATATATTTACAAAAAATAAGCAGGCATTAAGAAAATTTGATTAGAACAATACCCTAATCATGATAAGACGAAATAAAAACCCTAATACAAACAATAAAAATGAGTGCTAGAGAGATTATAATAAGATCAATAGATTTAAAACAACAGAGATGAAAAAGTAGAATTTTTAAAAACAAGATTGAAAAGTTTAGAACGAGAAATTAAAGAGTTGAAAGATAAGGGATAATAAGTGATAACAACTGGGAGAAGAAAGAGTGGACGTTGGTTGTCGTACAAAAAATAAATTTCTTATTGGATTAGGTAATTTCTCTTATTAGATTGGGTAAATCAATTTCTTAAAGTAAGAAGTAAAAAAAAAAAAGTGATAATTTTTTTAAGAGAAATTGTTTTTAGAATAAAAAAGATGAAGAAGTGATAACTTCTACACTTGAACTTGTTCAAGTTTCAAGAATTGAAGAAACGATAACTTCTACATCAACTCCTATTAAAGTTCCAAGAATTGAAGACCTCAAATGATTTTTGGAATTCCTTAGAACGTGATCTTGAAAAATATCCTCCAATTTGGCAATATCCCTTAAATTAAGTGGATGAAATACGAAGATTTTATCTAAAATAAAGTCCATATCAAATCCATTTAGAACAATATTCTTTGACAAGTAATGAGAATCATCCAAGACGGTTTCAACATGTTTGGTTTAACATATTTCCTTCATGGTTAGAATATTCACTTTCACAAGATGCTGCATATTGTTCATTGTGTTATCTTTTATTATCAAAAGTCCAAACGGGCGTTTCAAATTATACGTTTTCATTATTATGGGTTTTAGAAGTTGGAAGAGGGTTAAAGATGGAAATTAGTGTGCCTTTCTTAAGGACATAGGGAAGGATTCTTGCTCGCCACACAACAATGCAATGAAAGCTTGTGAAGACTTATTGAATAAAGAGGGACATCTTATGAATGTTATTATGTGCAAAGCTTAAATACAATTATGAAGAGTCGATTACAACTCAATACTTCAATTGACACTATTTATTGGTTAACACTTCAAGCTTGTGCTTTTAGCGGTCATGATGAAATTGGCGAGTCAAAAAACCAAGATAATTTTTTCAATTGATAAAACTATTGGCATATTACAATGATGAAGTTGCACAAGTTGTGTTGGAAAAGACTCCATTTAGTTTCAAGTATACGTCACATCAAAATCAAAAGGAGCTCTTGCTACTAGGGTGAAAAAACATATTCGTCAAGATATTTGTGATTCCAAATTTTGCATTGTTGAAGATGAAACTCGAGATGAATCAAAAAAGGAACAAATGACTCTTCTGTTAAGTTTTGTTGATAAAGCTAGTTTTATACAAGGATCCTTTTTTTATGTGGCACATGTTAAAGACACACCGCTTTAACTCTTAATGAAAAAGTATGTGACATATTTTATCGACATAACCTTGATGTTCCTAACATTTGTGGTCAAATGTATGATGGTGCTAAAGGTGCACAAACACGAGAATAGTGGATTGAGTTTTGTTTATCTATTTAAAATTCTTTTCTTTTCTAATTCAAATTTGGTGATTTAAACAAATTTAACTAATTAGAGGTAGAAGTAAACAAATAAAGCAGAAGTAGTGTAAACACTAGATTATATCCTAGGTTCACTACCAATATGGTAGCTACGTTCAGTCCCCTCACATAAAATGATTTATCAATTAATTCTAAAGTTGAGTTACAACAACACCTAACCCTACAAGTCAGTCTTCTTAGAACAACTTGAACCTACAGAATTTTTGAGGCAAACCACACCTTGAACCTACAAGTCAAGTCTTCTCTACACAACCTGAAATCTAAAGATTGTTAGAGGCAAACTAAAGCCATTATCGGGTTGGGTAACAAGCTACAACAAAATAGAACTTGTTTTTGTTTTTCTTTTACTAAGCAGATTTTGTACAATAATTTCAAACGCTAAGTAGAACACAAAAGCACTAATAAAATATTTCTTTGAACAAGTGTCTTTCTATAACTTAAACCTTTGAACTTTGAATGCTTAGGAAATGTGAGCTTTTGAAGGTATTTTGAATAATTGAGTTTGTAATGATTTTTGAGTAACTGAGTTTGTTGTTCATGTATTTCTTCTTTAGCCTTGATCCACTATTTATAAAATAGATTAGGGTTTCATTATGTCCTAATTAAATTCTATGTGAATCTTCTTATGAAGAAATTATGAGCATATCTACTTGCAAACAAATTTTGAGCATATCTTGTGAAAAAATTATGATCGTATCAGTTTTCATCTTGGTCAATGAAAATTTTAATAAAAAATAGTCTTGATTTATACGATTTGGAATATGACCATTAAGACTTGATTAATTCAAAAATGAATCTTCAATTAAATCTTCTAGAGTGATTATGTGCAAATATTGTCTAGATTGCATTTGAGAATAATTCATCTTGAATATTTCTTCATACACGTGATTAAGTGCAACAAGAACACAAATGGATCTATTCTTGGACCTTTAGGAACTTGATACAACTAAGTCTTCTTTAGAGTGAATTCTTTCTATTAGAGTTATTGACTTTTCATCAAAGTAATTGACTTTATTGTTGGAGTCAAATGTTGTGCTTCTTGGTTTTTGATAGTTAGAGGCAGAAGTAGAACTGCATGACATAGAATTAGTGGCATGGACAATGTCACCTTATTGCCTCATTAGAGTCGGTGCAACTTCAAAGTGTGATAAGTATCAGAGTGTGATGTGTATCATACGTGTTGCATTCTTCAGAATCAACGAAATATATGTTTTAGATGCATACTTAAACAATAGCTTCAAACTTTAGAGGCATGCCCAATATGATCTTCAAAGGCATGCTAAATTTGGTCTTTAGAGACATGCTAGAAATGGTCTTCAAAGGTAAGGTCATTAGAGGAATGCTTTAGTCTTCAAACTTCAGTGTCAGTCTCTAGTCTTCAAAGGTAGACATGTGTGAGCATTAGAGGCATGTTGAGATGAAACTTCAGAGGCAGATACGTACACTTCATCAAAGCGAACAACATCAAAGTGTAAGTGTTTCATTGTACACTTTGACTTTGCTTCCTCTGATGTCTTCACTTCCTCTGACCTTTTCACTTTTTCTTATATCTTTCCTCTAGTTTTTCCCTCTAATTTCATGTTCTTCTTTTTGCAAACTTAATGATACCATTAGTGCACTTAATTGTTTCTACAAAATATCTTTGTTATCATCAAAATAAGATGAGGTATTGTTCCCAAATCCAACTTGGTTCCAACAGGTGCTATCAAGACGTGAGGAGAATGAAATAATTTACAAGCACTATATATGAAGGATTTTCTATAGGTCTACTATGCCCATTGTTTAGCTCATTGATTGCAACTTGCTTTGATTATTATATCAAGAAAGTCAAACTAATTTATAAATTCTTTGTCAAATTGACTTTTGGTGTTAGTGTCGTTTGTTCTTCTACTAAATTTCATGATGAGTTACAAGCAACTCAATTAGAAGAAATTGAGTATTTGTTGGAGATTGTAACCTACAAAGTTGAAAATCAAATTGTTCCTTTAAAATGAGCTAGAGATACTCTTTGGGGATTATATTCCGATTATATCTGTTGCTTGATAAATATGTATGAAAAAACTTGTTCTGTTTTTTATTTAAAAAAATCAAAAGAAAGAGGAAATTATTCTATATGTGGGGATGTTGATATTGCTTAAAATTACTTGATAGAATTTGACTTTATATTTGTCTTCAATTTGATGAAGTAAATTATAGGGATAACATATGTGTTTGTCAAGCCTTACAACAACAATATCAAGACATAGTTAATGTTATGCTTTTGGTTCGTTTAACAAAAAGGCTTATTCAAGAGTTGACAGAAGATGATTGGGCTAAGTTTCTTACTAATGTGATATCTTTTTATGAAAGACATGATATTGAGATTCCTAATTTTGATGATATTCATTCAACAACAAGATTTGGACGCTCTCGTCTTGAGGAGAATCAGGTCACAATAGAGCATTATTTTAGAATTGAAGTATTTTTTTTACTACCAATGCCAAACAACTACAAGAGTTGAATTGTAGATTAAGTGAGCAAATAAAAGATTCTTTAACTTTAAGTTGTGCTTTGCCTTATACAAATTGTTATAAAACTTTTAACATTGATACAATTTGCACACTAATTGAAAAATATTATCCCACGGATTTCATTGAGCAAGAGAAGATTGCTTTACCATTTCAAATTCGGCATTTCATTGTTAATGCTCGTCTAGCATCAAATTTGAAGAATTTATCAATTATTTAAGAATTTTGCTCATGTTTGATTGGAACTGAAAAGACATAAATTTACTTCTTCATTGATATATTACTTTATCTTACCATGACTCTACTCGTTTCTACTATCACAACTAAGATCTTTTTCAGTAATGAAAACTATCAAACTAAATTGAGAAACAAGATGGAAGTTGACTTTCTAGTTGATAGCATGACCATTTATAATGAAAGGGAAATGAGTGCAAATCTTAGTTCTTAATCTATTATTTATGATTTCAAGTTACTTAAAGGGCATAAAATATTATTTTTAAGTATTTTTAAGTCATACAATTTAATTTTAGGATAAACAATATTGTGCTTATTTCAATCGAACTTTTTTGTATACAATATGATTTACATATTTAATTTATAAATAGTAATTTATTTTGCTGGCCCTCCCGAGCATTTTAGTCAACCTCTGGTATGGAGTACCTATACCTCTTAAGTTGTATCATTGATGACGCGAATACCATTGATTGGATTTGTATTTGATCAAATGTGATATGTCAATCTGAACCAAAAAACTCCACAACAAGACAAAAAAATAAGATGTCGTATAAAGACAACGAACAAACGTAGTACCACACAAAAACCACAAAACAAAAAAAAACGAAAAAAAAAATAAATATATTTAAAAATTACTTATTTAAATAAAAGTGAACAAGAAACAATTAAGAGATGTGATTTCAGACCAAAACATTACCCTAAATCTTTGGTGAAAAAATGAAGAACGAAGAGAAAAGAATAGAAAGAGAAATTGGCTAGTGTTTTACCAAACATGCGAGAAAATAGTAAATTATTGCATTACAGTCATGTGCAAAAATAGTAAATTATTGCATTCACTTTACAGTCATGTGCGAAAACATATTTTACCACAATGTTGTTTATATTGAATCTAGATAAATGTACAAAAATTATTTCCAGCTTTACCTGCACCGAATCAACTCATTTTTGTAAGGCGGATCGACCTATTTTCAATCTACCACTATTGATTGGCTCGTCCCAGCCCCGGCTAGCCCGCCAAATAAACAAGACACGTAGGTCCATCGGGTCTAAATAAAAAAAAACACATTTTTTATTTATCATAAATCGTAATTTAAATTATAATTTTTCTCCTATTTTAGCTCAAGTCAATAAAATTAATAAGTAATCACTGTTAGGGTTAGTATTAATATTAATTTTTTTAGGCAATGCACTAGTTTCATGGTCTTGTAAAAAGCAAGCTTGTGTTGCACTTAGTACTGCTGAAGCTGAATACATTGCAGCAGGAAGCTGTTGTGCCCAGATTCTCTGGCTCAAACAGCAATTACATGACTATGGAGTTGATCTCGGATGCATTCCCTTAATATATGATAACACAAGCGCAATAAACATCTCAAAGAATCCAATCATGCACTCTAGAACTAAACACATCGATATCCGACATCACTTTCTACGGGATCATGTGCTTAAAGGTAATGTTGAGGTAACATTTGTTGATACACACAATCAATTGGCTGATACATTTACAAAACCATTACCTAAAGACTCATTTTATAAAATCCGAAGAGAACTTGGTATTTTGAGTGAAAATGATCTTTAAACATTGCATGACATACATAGTTTGTCATCTCTCTTATTTCTTGATGATTATTGCTTTTTGATATAAAATTTGGTGTATTACATGTTGCGATTTTCATAAAAACTTAGTTTTTAAGTAAAAATTTGCCTATGTAGTCGAATACAAATGTCTATATTCGAATACATACTTTCCCAGAAATTCTTGTATTTGAATACAATGTATTTGTAGTCGAATACACGTTCCCAGAACAATGTGTATTCGAATACAAGAAGGTGTAGTCGAATACACCTTCGCATTTTTGCCCAGATATAAAAGCTGATTCACATGTTTAAGGTTATTTTCTATTTGGTATTCTAATACACAGCCCTAGTTCTTTCTCTCTTCTCTGAAAAACTCATCCATCCTCCTTTCACTCAGTTACCCCATTCACCGAACCTAGCAAAATCCATCATTCTTTATTTCCTTCTTGTCATTCCTCTTCAGATTTCTCACATATCTCACATTTTCTCTAAAAACCCATTTTCACCAAAAATTTCCTTTCTCACCATGGATGCTCGCAAACGAGGACCACGAACCAAGCATGCAGCAGTAGGTCCCTCACGAAAACGAACCAAGAATTCCAACATCACAGATCTATCTCGGCTTCTATACACACTGGAAGAAATTGATCGTTTTCGCATATTCTACTCTGACAAACGACTTATTATCCCAAAGTATGGTACTTTAAACTCTTTCTCTGACTTGCGTTGCTCAAAGCACAACATATTGAAGAGTTTCTAGGTTACAAAGGTCCTGTTTATCCAGATTTGGTTAGGGTTTTTTATTGCAATCTCATCCAAGAGGGAAAACTGATAGTCTCTCGAGTTAAGGGTAAAACCATCCGATTAAATACCAAAACCATTGGAGAAATTCTGAATATTCCTTTTAATGGTGAAAAGTTTTGTACAAACAAATTATGTGAATGGGGTGATATTTCTAAGTATGATGCGTATGTTTCCCTCTGTTAGTTTGACAGACGCACCATGGAACAAAAGAGAACTCAGGCAGGTTTCAAATATGCTCAACAACATTATGGAGTGGGAAATCTTACTTTTGATTATCGGCTTCTGCACTATTTCCTTAGCTACATTCTGGTTCCGAAGGCTAGAAATTACTCCCAAATTTCGGAATTTGAATTACAAATCATGAATTTCATGTATGAAGGCCGTCAATTAAATTGGGCATATTTTGTGAAATCTGTTATGTTTGGATCTTGCGAGGCAATTGGCTTACTCAATGCAAAGGAAGTTTCCCAGATTTTGGAACACTTTGGCGTGGACTTCTCTGATGAAGTTATGTTTACACCCACCAAAGAAAATATGTTGGATTTAGGTGTCTTGCCTAGCATGCAGATCATATGGAATGAGGAGCTTGAAGCTTTTGTGCATAAAGGTGATTATGGTCAACCGTCTGATGCTGCACAGGATGACAATGTTGGACCCTCAAATGCTGCTGCTCAAGAAGATGAGGATGGCGAGGAAACTGCATCTGATGATGATTATATCTCCAATCAAATGATCATGACTCGCCTTGATTCTTTCCAAACCTTCTTCCAAACTCAATTCGACAATTTGACCCCCTCTATCGACACTCGCTTCCACAATATTGAAACTACTATTGCTCGCAATCATGACGCTCTATCTCAAGACATTAGTAGTTTATCGGACAAAATTGATCATTTTCATATTCCGACAGATTTTGATTAAGTCCCTTAGTTGGCATGTATTTGTACTAATTTAACCTTTCACATTATGTACTACTGTGATATTTGTTTTATGTACTCATTTTTCGTTTGGATTATGGTATATCTTGTATTATTGCAAACGTGTTATGTATTAACTTTTATGATGTTATGACTTCATTTTCCTTTATGATATCATCTTTGTTATCTTGTATGTCGTTTATATTATTAGTATGATTATACTTGCAAATTGTATGTCTCTTTTTCTATATTTTTTCTTCTTTTTGATCATGTCAAAAGGGGGAGAAAATTTGGTATTGTTGTTGCATTTCAAACCTTGTAGGTACTCAAAAACAATTTTTCAAATAATCACATACAACGGGGGAGTATGCATATATTACGGGGGAGCAATAATTCCAACTATACAATCTCTCCACAACAACAACATTTTGTCATAATCAAAAAGGGGGAGAATGTAAACTACATGTTTTTGATGAAGACAAAAATCACCGATTATGGACAATGCAACAAAGATCAAAAAGAAGATCAAATATCTTCACAATAAGCTTCAAAATCCAAACAATAGATGATAAATGTAAAGGTATATGATACAAACCAATAGTTCAAATACATGAGAACAAGTTATATTTACATATGCATTTAACATATTTTCAAAAGTCAAAACAACATTAACAAAACATTTAAAATCATATTTTTAACTAATTACATAAGTGTATTCGAATTCACCATGTTGTATTCGAATACAACTTAAGTCAGAGGCAAAAATTTAAATGTTGTATTCGACTACACCCATCTGTAGTCGAATACAAGTTAAGTCAATGGCTAATTTTCACTAATCTGTATTCGATTACACCAATGTGTATTCGAATACAAGATGTAAAATTTGAATATTTTTGAACGTTACAAAGAGGTGTATTCGAATACACATATACTGTATTCGAATACAAGATGTAAAATTTGAATATTTTTGAATGTTACAAAGAGGTGTATTCGAATACACATATACTGTATTCGAATACAACTGGAAACACTACAATTTTTTAGATATGGGATGACTCTAGAACATTGTAATTTTTCATCAAACCTCTTGGATAAATGACCACGAAGTTGAAGGGATGTTTATGGAGTATAAATACCCCATAACTTCAAATCAAATCTACACAATCCTTGAAAAAAAAACATTGAACAACTTAGAACATAATTCTAAATTTTTACTAAGTACTTGCATTCCATTTTCATATCATTCTAAAAGGTTCTCAAGTACTTGAATTGTTATTGGATTGTTTATCAATATACTTCACCTTAGTCTTATTCAAACCTTATTGTATCAGTTGTAAAAGATAGCTTAATCTAAGATAGTGGTGTGCTATCTTAGAAGTATTGTTAGAAGTTTGTAGCAAGAATCCCAGGGTGGGAGTTGTACATTTTCTGACAAGTATTGGATTAATCTCTTGTGGTGTGCAAGAGAATTGGACGTACCTTTAGTTATAAGGGGAACCATGATAAATCTTAAAGTGCTCATTTACTTATTGCAATTTATTATTAGGCCTTTTGTTAAACTTAGAAAATTAAATTACCATATCACTAAAAACAAGAAAATTTACTAACACCTAATTCCCCTCCTCCCTCTTAGGCGTTCTTCTATACTTACACCTTCAAATTTGATTATGTGCATCTTCAATTAAGAAAGAAAATCTCAAATGATGTCACTATCAGAGAATGTCACAAAAACTTTCAGACAACTAACATATTCAAGATATTGAATTGAGTTGAGGCAAAATTCAGTTATATCATTTAGAAAACTGATGAGTCTAAAATATAAAAAATATACTAACATGAATTTTATAATATATTATTTTTTCTAAGTATGTATGAAGAAAATATAATAAAGTATAAGAAAATGCGAAATTAAGGGCACACATATTAGGTGATGCTTTATGTTGATGAAACATATATCGGTATAGACATTGAAATATGTACTACTAATTGGAATGTTGCATAAGATAACGAGATACTTTATTTTTGTTCACTTTTTCCTTTTAAATGCATTAAAAACGCACATGTTATGATTTTTTTTTAATTTTCGTATAACTCCATTAAAAAAAAAAATAAATGGTTGAGGATGACTTGTCATAATAATTTTGAATCGACAAATTTAAATCATTAATTAACAAAGACAAAAATATAGAGTTGAAAAGAGAAATTCGATAAACATTTTTTATCCAATGTAAAACTTTTGTATTTATAGAGTTGAAAACTTTTTAACTTATGAGATTTGTCACCTATGAAACTTCAATAATTTTTAAACCAAGAACTTTAAACCCAAAAAACTCTAAGAAATCCATCTTCTCTCCATCATTTTCATCCATTCATAAATTAAATCCAAATAATAAAATAAAATAATCTTCTTCAAATCTAACAAACCTCCCTAAACAGCTTAATCTTCTTTATCAATCAAAACCAAAAACCCATTCTTCAAAAAACCAAAAACTCGATCTTTAACAAAACAAACAGTTTTGGCATGAATACTTCTAATCTAATAAAACTTACAATGTAAAATAAGATATGAAGAACAAATGAAGTTGAATGAAAATGAAAATAATGGAAGATTGTTTTTTTTTTTTTTTTTTTAAATCGAGGAAGAGAAAAATTTATTAATCAAAGTATTAATGAAAACTGTCCCAAGAGAATTTGAACCGGACACTTTAAGGTTGTCAAACATTGTTGAAGAAATGAAAATGAGTAACAATAGGAGATTTGTTCAGGTAAGTATTAAGAGGGATATTAATAGGTACTTATACTTATTTGTATTCTAAATACACTTTTTTGTTGAATGGCGATGATAAACATGAAGTAAAAAGATGACGAGGAGGAAGATGATAAACAAAAAGATAAAGTTGTTGGAGTCTTTTTGGATTTGACGGAGATGAAACTTCTTTCATTTTCTGAGTTTACTTTATAAGTTGATGAAGATGATGCTTAAGAGAATGAAAAACAATAATTATTTTAACTTACGAGTGTCTTGGTGCAGTGAAGAGGATGGATGATGAATAAAATGGCTTGATACGGTTTTCTCATAATTAAAGGTATCTATTACCATTATTAAAATACTTTTTTCCTTATCAAAATGTTTATACACTCATAGATAATTTAGATAAATCAAATATCAGATATAATCGATTAATATTTTAAATTAAAAAAATATTTCATCAAATAATAAATATAAAAATTGTAGAATCTAAATCACAAGCTATCAAATTATTTATCTTTAACCGTAGATGAAAAACATTTTATAATTATATTATAAGAGGTAGAATTTAGGTGAATTTAACCTTTTGCATTTTTATTTTTATAATGGTATCTCGTGTTATTGTTAATGAAGTTGTAAAAAAAAATGTATATATAATATTTACCTTTCATTTATTTATTAATAGTTTATATTATCATTTTATTTAATGTAAAGCGGGTTTTTGATTATAACAGGAGTGAAATCCAAATATTAGTAGTGCTATCAAAATTGGGTAATTATCAATATTTGAAATAAAATAAAATATTGTTGGTGGAGATTTTTTTCCAACCTTAATGGATGAATTGAATTGAAATTAAAAAAATAAAAAAGCTGAAGGAGAAGGGAATGAATCCATTGAAATTGATGGAGAAAAAGAAAACAGCAAGAGCCATAGCCATAAACTAAAATCTTGTTCCACGTCAACATTATTAATTACTCTTCTCTCAACAAACCTTCATCGTCCATGGCGGTTTCAGGTTTAAGAACTGCCACTTTACCATTCTTTCATCATCATCATCATCATCATCGCCGTTTCCCACTTTTACCTCCTTCCTTCTCCAACCTCAATCTTCATTCCAACTCAAAACCACTCACTCTCTTCGCTCGCTATGCTCAAACTCAGGACAATCTTTTCTCTTCTCGTCGATTCCAAGGTTTCTTCTCTCAACTCACTCACTACAAATTACTAGTAAAATTGAAATATTTTTATTATTATTCTGAATTCATTTCTCACTTTTGCTAGTTTCACATGTTTTATCAAAATAGGTTACGTTTAATTTGCCATATAATAAATAAACGTGACTTATTTATGTGCAACGGAATAAAATATGGGTGAAACTAGCATCAATGTTATTTTTTTTTCTCGACAGAAGAATTATTAATTTATATAGAATTTAGAGAAATTGAAAAGGTACAATATGAATATCATTCATTCTGAGTCTGAAGAGATACATGATATGTATTTATATTTATATACATGGCTGTTATACCTGTCACTAACAGAAAACAGTTATATTTTTAGGGCTGAGCCAGAAGGCACAACTATAACAATATCACTTATATATTCTTAGGGTTGTTTGGATATGCTTGTTTGAGCTTATCTACATACATAAATACTTATGAGACTGTTTGACAGAATTTATGAAAACCGTTTATGATATATCCATAAGTTATTTTTAGCTTATTTCTACAAATTATCCGCGATAGCTTATGGAAACAATTTATAGTTTATATGAAAATAGTTTGATTGTATTTTATTTTTTGTTATAGAAATAACTTTACATGAACATTAAGATGACCCACATTTATGCCATTTAGCGCTTAATTAAAGTGTTTATCCAAAGATGATTTAATAAATATGAGTTGTCCAATCTTTGTCCAACAGGTGAATGCGCAATGCATGACTGCTAACAATCCAATTAATAATATATTACCCCATCAACACATTTATAAAATTTTATATTAAACTATCATTTTATTATTACAAAGTAAAAATTTAGAATTTTTAATAAAAATAAAAAGATAAATGTTTTCTCAAACCAAAACTAGTTACTATGTGGCTATGGAAAGCTATGAACTTTTGTGCTGAAATGGCTGTAATTTGTGTGCTTATGTTATGTCAGATAGTATCGAAAAGCTACCGAAGCTTGTGGAGGACATTGTCCAGACATCTGTTGATACAGGTCCTAGGGGTGTTCTAAGGTTGGCTCAAGGTGTTCAAGCTTTCATTGGGGTTGGTCAAGAGTGGTTAACTGATGTATCAAAGGTAAACTAATATACTATTATATGTTATTTACTTTGTTCGATGTTTGTGGCCAAGCCACAGATAGTTGCATACCTATTCAATGAGAGAATATAGTTTCACTATTAAATTAGTCCATGACCATTTGTGAAGCACTAGTTGGTATGGCCATTTGTGTATACATTGTCAACCTTTTGTTTTTTGTCAATGAAAAACAAAAATTGCATCTGTTTCTGATTCTCTTTATTGGTGTTTTTATTATAAAAAAAGAACAGAATTATTTAGTACTCTTGCATTATTTTGCAGTCACCAAATTCATCTGCTGGATTACTGACAGAAATGCAGCTTGGTCTACTGTCTCCCTTTTATTTGAGGAGGTTGTTTGAACGCTTGGGGGCAACCTACATCAAATTAGGACAGGTATAACTGGATACCATGACTGCCTTCTCCCTTCTCTGCATTTGTGATTAGTAATTTTTGAAATTAGAGTTATAGATAAGGAAAGAGGATAAAAAAAGAATAATGACCTGAAATTGTGATTATAGTGTTTTACTGGAGAGACTAGGCACTAAGCCTCATTAAAACTATTACTAGATTCCTAATCGTAATTTATTGAGGAAACAAATTTTCAAATAGTAATTGAGATAATTACGTCATTAATTACAGTAGAGTTCCAAATTTTAGGAACTTGTAGCAGAATAATTATGGGATAGGCCTCAGAAGATATTATCACTTTGATACTATGATAATATTGTAGGGTCTCGGACAAGGAAGGAGGGAAGAGAAGGAATAGAGATTTTGAATTTGATTATGGTTTTTTTAATTCAAAAGATTAAGCACTAACCCTTGTTTCTATTAATAGTACTGCACTCCTAATCCTTAAAAATTAGGAAAAATTCGTCACATAGAAAGAAATAGTGAACCTATCCTACAAGATAAAATTTAATTATTCTAAATTAAATCTAAAATGCTAGCCAAATATTAGAGATTTTTTTCATATATTCTAACAGTAATATTACTTCACTGGTAAAAATGTTAGGATACTTCTCAGTTTCAGTATAAAATGAATCAATAATCGATATTCAAATATTTTGTAGTTTTTAGTTGGAGAGTAGTAATGCAAGTTGCTGATAGAATTTGCGTACCACCTGATATGATCATATCCTCTACTCAAAAGTTCCTTCTTAATTTAATAATTGATCTTCTTTATGCCTTGCACCTTTGTACCAATGGTTATTTTTGGTTTTGTCTGTTAGTTCATAGCATCCGCACCGACGTTGTTTCCTTCTGAGTATGTACAAGAATTCCAGAATTGTTTTGATAGAGCTCCTCCAATTCCTTTTGAGGTAATTCAATCAATATTGCGTAAGGAACTAGGAAGACCAATTGAAAGTGTTTATGAATACGTCGACCCAACACCCCTTGCTTCCGCTTCCATAGCACAGGTATCTTCTGTACACCTGTCTTTTTCTTTCAATAACATTTTATTCAAATTACTGTAGCTGCTAATGCAATTGTTGTATATTACATACAGGTTCATGGTGCAAGGCTAAAAGGCTCACAGGAGGATGTGGTTATAAAGGTCTTAAAACCAGGAATAGAGGACATATTAGTGGCAGATCTTAATTTTGTTTACGTTGTTGCTCGGATATTGGAGTTCTTGAATCCTGAAATAAGTCGGACATCGCTGGTATAAGCAATATGGACACACTTACTGCTGCATTAATATTTATGCTACAAATACAATATGAAAAAATGCTTCTTTTGTGGCATCTTTTTACAACCAGTGAAATTTTTAACCATATTACATTCATGATCCTTTGTTCCTGTCCCTTTTACTAAATTCATTTTCTTTCTTGTTTCTTATATTGTAAAGGATGCTTAAAAATTCTTTGTTCGTATTCTTCTGTTATAAGTTTTGTTGTCAACAACAACACCACTGTGGATGAGATCAGCTAGATAGATCAATCGATGTCATAAAATCATATCTTGTATTAGATTTATAGATAGATAGAGCTTTAACCTCTAAATATCTCCTAACAGCTTGTCTATAGTGTTCTTTGGTCTCCATCTACCTTTCACTATTACATTATCCTCCATTTGAGGTTCGTTTGAGTAACAACTTAATTAAACATTTATATAATAAGTGACTACTGTGTAAGTGTTTATGTATAAGTTATTTTTATTATTGAAATGAAATATGTGTAAAATCCGCATAAGCTCTTCATAAACTGTTTTTGTAAGCTATTATAGGGGGTTTATGAACATATCATAACCTGTTTTCATAAACTCTTCCCAACACTTGCACAAGTGCTTTCGTTCTTGTAATATGAGTTTCCTTTTAGTAGGTTGGTATTGTCCAAGACATACGAGAGTCTATGCTTGAAGAAGTTGACTTTTACAAGGAGGCTGCAAATATTGAAGCTTTCAGGAGATATTTAGAAGCAACAGGACTCACTGGGCAAGCAACAGCTCCAAAAGTGTATCAATACTGCAGTACACGGCAAGTTTTAACCATGCAAAGACTATATGGAGTTCCTCTTACTGACCTAGACTTCATTAGTTCATTAGTTACTAGCCCAGAAACCAGCGTTATAACTGCTCTCAATGTGTGGTACGGGTTCGAAATTCTATGTTCAGTTAATGGCCCATTGCCTTCCCCTTTTAACATGATAATGCATCTTGGTATAAAATATTGCTGCAGGTTTGGAAGTTTGCTTGCATGTGAATCTTTTCATGCTGATGTACATGCTGGAAATCTGTGGCTTCTACGTGATGGCCGTATTGGATTTCTTGACTTTGGTATGCTTTTTCTTCCTTGTGCATGGTTTACAGTTGGTAATACTAAAGCTGTAATGTCTTGCAGTACTCTTGTCATTTGTTAACTTTCCAAGGTTTCAAAACATTTTATATGAAATTTATGATTTTTTACTTGTTTCCATCAATCAGCGTATTTTTGGCTATGCTTATTGCAGGCAATCATCTTGCAAACTGTAATCACTGCTCTTTGCTTTGTTCTTTTACAAACTATGCCTTTTCTCTTCTAAATAACCACAAATTTTATAGTACTCTGTTGTTTGTCATGTACATGCATATACATGTAAGAAGTATTGTGTACTATTATGAATTTCAATCAAAATCTATATTCTATTAAACAAATTTCAATCTACAGGAATTGTTGGTCGTATATCTCCCAAAACATGGGCTGCAATGGAAGTCTTCTTAGGATCAATTGCCATCGAAGATTATGACTCAATGGCATCTTCCTTAATTCAAATGGGTGCTACAAACAACGATGTTAATGCTAAGTCCTTTGCCAGTGATTTGGAGAAAGTGTTCTCATCAATTAAGGCAAGTGTACTAGTAGGTATTTCTACTTGTCTAAGGAATGTGTATATCTACTTGTCTAGACATGCACGTGCACTCTCTTAATCCAAATCATTCATGCAGAATGCAATGTATACAATTTGCACTACTTACTGACTGATAGAACTAGCCTAAGAATGTTTCTGTGTATTGTCGACAAGTATTTTCATCATTGAGTGATTGAATTTTCAAAATTATGCATATAATAACTCGATCCTAACTCATTTGTGGAGGTATTGCTTACACTGCATTTGTGGCTGCTATTCAAGTGCAGGAGTTGGACACTGAAATAGTTGTAGCTACTACAAGGGGAACAGCCAGAAAACCAACTGCTGTCTCTGCTAATGTAGTTGTTGATGAGAGGCAGATGAATGCACTATTTCTTGATGTGGTAAGCTATTTTAATTTTAGATTGTGCTAACAGAAAAGCCAAGGAGCTTTTATGTCTGAAAGTCCCATTATCAACTACTGTATTTTAATTGATAGATATATGGAGTTTTGCTACTTATCAAACAACACAATGATTTATGCTTCCTTACTGTTCTGACAAATGAAGATGTTGCTTTAAAATAGCTTTCAATTTGTTCAAATATAAGTTTTCACATATGCAACATTGAATACCGCATATGCTACTTGTGCATACTTGAGATTTAAGCTAAAAAACTTTCTTTAACAAGAATTGGTATTGAAATAGTATTATTTTGGATAAGCATGAAAAAGTTTCAGTTTAATGTAGAATAATAAACAAAATTGCAACATTCCAGTCATAAAAATGAGAAGCATCCTGTTTGCATTTATACAACGTTCCTCTCAACGGAGGAATTTCTATGCTGAATGTTTGATGAAGGCTACTTTAGTATGTAGTACTTATGTCATCTGTCTATGTACTCCACAGGTTCGGGTCAGTGAATCTTATGGATTAAAGTTTCCTCGAGAATTTGCACTTCTCCTGAAGCAGCTCTTGTATTTTGACCGGTACACGCGGTTGTTGGCTCCCAATTTGAACATGCTTCAGGATCAGAGGGTTTCCATTGCCTCCAATAGAAGAAGCAACTATAGAGAAAATTTGTAATAATTCATTATATGAGAAATATAGATGTACCACACTTTAGCTCAAAATATTTTATCTGTATGATTACTTTTGTATATACATATAAATGAAATAAGCCATTGTTGTCCTGTAAGCCTGACTTATATGGTTGTGACATTTGTTTGCATGTTCTAAGTACTTAATTCAACATCCCTAATGGAACATTGATTTGTTCTTCCCTGCCTCCCATTGGGAATTTTGTTGAGTATAGCTTATATTCCCTGATATATGAATTTTGCAGAGCTAAGTGAGAATTGCATAAGCTGGACTGTAGTATTTAAACACTTAAACACTATTGCACTGTAACTAAATATTGCATAGTTGAAAAGTTATAGCAGCTATATTGTTGTCACAACATCATCAGATATAATTAGCCGAACTCTAATGAATTATGTGTGCTCTTGTATGTCTTGTTTATTTTTTCTTTTTGGACATGGATTTGCTGATCTAACATATTTCTTAGCGTGTGTTCGGAAAAGAATAAAAACATGGTGCCGCTGATCTATATTGTTTGAAAATAAACACAAATAGTTACTTCCATATACACCAAACTCATTTATACAAGTATTATATTTTCTGTATCTGTTGCCAAACTGTATAAGAAAATTGAATAATGAAATACACTTTTTTGAAGAACAATGAGTCACTCTTATTGCCCTTGTTCAAGACACGATATAGTTAATAAAAAATAAACCATTGTGTATATTCATCACTATATCTCAAATTTGAATAAAGAATTCCTTTCTTGACATTCCCAGCTTCAAGTTATATTCAACAAATTCAATTTTCACCTCTGTTGGAAGTTAATATTCTCCATTGAGCATGGTTTCTTTTCCTTCAACAGAGGATGGAATTGGAGCCCCTCTTATCACTTGACTTGGGGAGGAATAACCCATGAGTTGATGAAGTGATGAACTTTTTGGTGGTGACTCTGGTGCCTCTCTTTCTGTAATAGCCTCAAAGGTACTGGGAGAGATGTTTGGCTTATCGCGTCTACCGCTACGCGAGTAATGAACTGGTGCAACAGAAACATGATCTCCTTCTGAGGAGTAACTTTTACTGATAGAACGGCCATAATCATCGGAATATGACACAGGATCCGCAGCATGAGATTCAGAATGAGGATTGATGCCATTTATCGGTTTGTTTTGTAGATCAAGGTTACTTGATGAGGGCCCAACAGCGTTTGGAGTGTAAGAAACGATATGACTTCTGTTCTGCAGAGAAAATTTAAGTACCTCTTGACATGAACCACATTTGAGTTGATGACATACTCTTTTGAAAAGGAGAAAATTTGCAGGAAGTTGCAGCAGCTTTAAGCATTTATGACAAGTGATAAATGGTGCTCCACCTGCTACTGGCCGGTAATGCCGCTTAGTCAAGCTTGGTTTATCTCCAGTATAGTTTGTCCCGAAAGCTCTGTGCCTCTGATCACAAGATTTTGTTTCACGACCGTGTACGAGTTTTGAGGTCATTAACCATTGTGGGCTCGAACTCGAAGGATAAGATTGGTGAGATAAGCAACAACTATGACCTGGATGAGGCCTATACAAATCTTCACGCTGGTAAGGAAAATGCGGAGGAAACTCTTGCGAGAATTGCCGCTCTTGAGGAAAGAAATTGAAATAAGGATGACCAACATGGTTTGAATTGTTTGTTGGCTCGGCTGAAAAAGTTATCCCCGAAAAGTTATGCCTTTGGTGCCAGTTGATGCCATGAGTATAGCTTGTATCTCCTCGAGGGTAATCCGAACCGGGATAAAATCTTCCTTCATGAAAATCATGGTTTTTTTGGTATGCAGAAATATGATTTTCCATGGACGTTCTTTCGACTCCTTCCCTGTTTGCATGTCTGGTTCTGTTGAGCTGATCCTGCAATTTATAAACCATTCTCAACAGTTTCATCTTCTCCTGATCAGGATCCTCGATGGAGTCGGGTGAAACATAGCTTGAACTGCAGTAGAGTTCATCAAACATTTGATTTGATGGACTACCGCTTTCATATCCAGATTGGGAACCACTTCCATGGAAAGGCATTTTGAATGGAAACTCAACTTTTTTTGTTCTCATACAATGTGCATGATCATCATGTCTTGATGTCTCCGTAACGTCATTTTGATTCATGACACGGTACTTTCTGTTAGGAAAATTCGACTGATGTTGTGTTTCAACATCTTCATATAACAAGCGGTTAACAACGTCTTTTCCTTTTCCAGAGCCTCCCTCAAAAGAATAAAAATTTTGACCAAGCAACTGCTCGTCCATCGCATCGTTAGAAGACACACTGCCATCATAAGCATGAGAACTTCTAGTGGTTGGAGATTTTGATAATTCATCTAGTGCGCCACTAATTTCCAAACTCGGATTATTTACTTCTGCATTGTGAAATGTATCCGGCGCAGACCTTAAATGATCAAAGCTATGGTGAATATTTTGAGGAGAAGATGCATGATTATCATATATACCTTCTTTAAGTTCATGAGGAGAATCTTCTGAAATACTTCCTCTTTCAGACGCCAAGTTTTCCGTATTCAATCTTTCGGCAGTAGATGCATTTCCACCAATGTCCACTTCAGATTTTACCCCTACTGGAGCTGATTTCTCATCACTGGAATCTTCTCTATCCAATGAACTAATTAATTGATTTCCTTCTCCTTCTAATGGCATGTTTCCATTACTTAGTTCTTCTTTTTCTAGTTTCAAGTTAGTCTCATTTGCATTTTCTCCTGAGTTATCTGCTGTCGATTCTGCAGAGGCCTCAATATCACAGTGTGAGAGCTCATCATTTGAACAACCTTTGTTCGACGCTGTATGTCTGATATCAGATGATTTATAGATATCCGTCGTATTTTTCGGTTCTTCATCTGATAAATCTAAGGGTCCAAGCTGCCCCTCATCGCATTCACCATTTTCAATTTGACCCCTTCCACCATTTTCATCCAATGAACATTCTCCTGATGAACTAGTCGCTTTTTCTCTCAAATCATTCTCCTGAGAAATAACTAGTCTCTCTTCATTGCATTCGCCATTTTCAATTTGACCCCTTTCACCATTTCCATCGAACGAACATTCTCCCGAGGAAGAACTAGTTCTTTTTTCACTCAAACCATTCTCCTGAGAAGTAACTTGTTGCTCTTCATTGCTTTCAGCATTTTCAATTTGACCCCTTTCAATATTTCCCTCCGACGAACATTCTCCTGAGGAAGAAAAAGAAGCTTTTCCCCTCAAAATATTTTCTTCAGCAGTAACCGGCTTCTCTCCATTGCATTCACTATTTTCAATTTGATCCCTTCTTTCATTTTCCTCTGAAGAACAAACTGCAGATGATGAACTGGCTGCTTTTTCCCTCAAGTCATTCTCTTGAAGACTAACTAGCTGCTCTGCCTCTCCATTGCTGTATTGTTGTTTGTCATCAGAAACACAATCAGATGCATGTCTAGAAGCTTCATCAGTCACATACAAGCCGGATTCTGAATTCACAGCTCTACTTTTTCGTTTCTTAGCTGCATGGAGCACAATGAAGTTATTCAAGTTACAAATTTTAAGAACTATAAGAGATATATGTATAGAATCAGTATCCTTATTTAAAATAGAATTGAACATCAATTCTAGCTTCATAGAGTGTGAAAAAATTTATTCTAGTATGATATTTATATCAATCAATTTAAGAAAATACATACAAGAATGAGATATTAAAGGTTATGGTCAAATCAAGCACAAAATGTTACAGTTGAGCATGTCCAAAAGCCATAAAATTCAGTGGAAATTTTTTCTACATCATGTTTCCAAAGAAAGATAGGGAAACTTTACAAAACAAAACATAAGCAGTAATGAGATTTTTAACCTTGAAGTGTTGTGCCACATCCACCACACTTGTAAACATCAAAATTTGGAGATTCTTGAAGCAGCTGCCAGCATTTAGGACAAAATACAAATCGAGGTTTCTGAGCTGATTCACTAGACATTCTTTCTTACTCCAGTTTTGTAACTAATGACAGTTCAAAGACTGGATTTCAGCAACAAATTTTGCATAAAAGAACTCGGTGAAACTCCAATTTCATCCACAATCTTCTGGCTTGAAAAGTTAAAGTAACAAAGCTCTCCCAAGCTTTCACTGCCTGCATAAGATAAGAACAAAGGTTTAACTTAAATTCTTGAAAACAATGATTCAAAGTCCACGCATTAAATGCGTGACGCAATAATTGATATTGATCATCTAATCTCAAATCAATGGTACAAATTATTTAAAGATGATTTGATGACATTGTAATCTGAGCCAATCAATCTCAAATCAATGGTCAAGATCAACTAATGCGGATAAATGTGTGTACTTTTAAATGCAGGGGATCCAGATCCTCTGACAACAATTATCTATATAGGGGAAAAAAAGAGTATGATATTCAAGGAAATGAAACTACAAGATGCAGAAAATCAACAAAACTACCGATGATAAAATCCCTTCCTTCATATTTAGTAAATTTCGGAAAAAGTGGTTTGATGGGTCTTGAATAAACTAATTTAGTACTCCTCCCAGTTTTAAATATAAGAGAAAGTTAGGTAAACAAAGTTTTGGACCAAACTTATCAATTTTTGTTGACTCAACTTTCTTGAGTACAAACCAGACATAACTACTTGCAGAAGATATACAAACTAATGAGTGAAGTAAATGTTTTCTGAAATAAGCAGTACTCTTCAAAAGGAACATACATCAATTTTTTGGAAGTAAATCCATAACTCTAGAAACTTATCCACAATAAATTCTCTACTATGGTAGTTCCATGTGAGTACTATATAAAACAAGAGATCTTCTAGATTAACAATTAGCAATAGACAAAAAATAAACTACCAAAACCCCCAAAAAAAGACAAGGAGAGGAGAGAGAGAGAGAGAAGTTAAATTCCTTGAATTCACAAACACAGGGAATGATGAATTATAAATTGAAGATATGTTCAAATATTTTAAACAATCCAACAAAATAAATAAGTCTACAGGAATTTAAAATACATAGACCAAAATTTAATAGAACAAAGAGAACACCAACTCTTACATACATACTCATTAAGTAAAAATTCCTCAAAAACAAAAAGCATTTCATAACATGCAAAACCCACATAGGAAAAAAGAAAAACAATTCTTCATTTATAAAAAAAATGATTTTTTCAAAGAAAAGGAAGAAGATACTCATTGGAAGAACATCAACAACTATAACTTTAGATCACAAATCATCAAAAAAAAAAAAAAAACCTTAGTTCACATGTAAGATGAGATCAGAAGGAGAGTATAGAGAGAATGAAAAAAAGAAGGGGTCACAGTGATGATTGAATTGAATAAGGAAAGGAAGCTGGTGAGAAAGTGGGGTTAAGACAAAATGAAAAATCTTGTCTTTGACTCAAAGCTTTTGTTTATGTTGTTATGACCAAAGAATAGAAGAGAGGGACAAACACAGCTTCATAATACTTTCTTCCTGTTCTTCTTTTCATTTTTTATTTCTTTTGTTCATTTTTTATAAGTGGTGTTTGGTAAGTGGTTTGGGTCAACTCTGACTGACCCACAACAACAAGAAAAAAAAAAAAAGGATTTTGTTTAATTTCTGTAACATCAATTTCTATATCTTTGTGTTTTTGTTGTTGTCATTGGTTTGTGCGGCTAATAAAGGAAAGAAAAGGAAAAGGGTCATCAAATATGAAAATGGAAGGGACAAAGAAACAGGTGTACAAATGACACAACACAACGGTTTCAGAGTCTCAGCACTTTTCCCCATTTAAAGCACAACCTACTCAATGTTGATGTGTCTTCCGTACTCTCTTACCATTTGACATTTTTGCTTTTGACTTTTTTGCTTAATCGTTCCGAGATTATTGTGTTTACTTTTTCAAAAACAAATGAGATAAATTTTTTATGGAACAATTTTTATACTATAATATTAGTTATATTAGTTATAGATTGAATTTTGACATGATAGTTCTTAGATTATTTCCATAAATATTTTTATGATGAGATGTGATTGAACGTATGTCTAATTTTTTTTTTATAAACAAAAAAAATATATAAATTATCGTAAAATTAGTTATTTATTAATGATTGAATGTGACTACTAAATTTAAATGACTATAATAAATAATTTGTCAAATCAAAATGTCATACAAGTAATGTCTTATATATATGGCATGAAGTGATAGGTGGTTACATAAAGAAAGGAGGAGATAAACCATTAGTTTCAGGGTAAAAAAATATAGATAACCATTCACTCCTTAACAATAGGCATATGGAGAACATGAGTAGTTGAATGATAGATATATCTAAAAATATATTTTTTCTCAAATTCAATCACATGGACAATGTATAAGTCAACTCAGTTCGGAATGTGTATGAAGACATATTCTCTTAATAATAAGATGATTGAGGATTTTGTGGGATTATATGAAAGTTAATGACTTAGTCGATAAGGATGTTTTGGACTATAACTCATACTTCTTTATCTATATTAGAGTTGCTAATCGTGATCTATTGATCTTGTATGATGTAATATGGTAATATGGCAAAATAAAAATATGATGTGTAGGCTCCTTACTTATTCTAAGTCTATAAGTACTAATTGTAAAGGTTATTTTCAAGACACGCAATCAATCAAATAACTAATTACTTATTTTTGTTGTTTTCCTTTATTTTTAGGCAACAATAGACAATCGCTTATGGTTCTCTGGAATAGTCTATGAACCCACAATTGAGAAATAAAGTCTCTTTCTCAACATATTTGCTTGATAAAAGGTGACTCCTGTCTTAAGTACAAGTTAACCTACTTGTCATTTTCTTAGTTGATCAAACGAAAAATCAAACAAGCAAAAGGCTATTCAACTGATCAGAAACTAGTCGACTAAATACCAAATTTCGTATGACAACAACAATTAGCACGCCCTATGGGACCAAGAAGTGTATATGCTATTTTTACAGTTGAGGTACTACAACAAGAGCAACTATGTGTTTAGGTAAAACCTTTACCACAAGTTCAGTTGGATGATGTACATGCTGAACCTTTATCACATGTCATTTCGTACTCTATTTATTCAAGACATTTTTCAAGTGTTTCAGTCAAATATGTTTGCTAATTCTTACTTTGGGGGGGCAAATGTTATGGTTAACTGTGAAATAGAACAAATTGGTACGCCATTAATTATGCCAAATATTTAGGCTTATGACACCACTATACAAGTCACCAAACAAGTACCTACTATTTTATCAAGTTCCGGGATCTAAAACGCTGACACACTACTTAGTGATTATATATCGGTCGCCAACCTCAATTAATCAACCATTATATCAGTCTTTTTTAGAATTGCCTCCCTATGGCCATGTGGGTTCAAATCCTCATGGATTTACATTCTTTCTATGTTGAATAATCATTTAGCCGTTGATTGGATTTAAAATGAGAATCTTAGTGATGACGCATCAGAGCAGCCATGGATACTAATTCCACCTAGTACAATTATTAACATGATGATTCCGAACAATTTACCAAACATGTTAAAGCATATGTACCAAAATGTTCTTCAAGGGGCAGCAGTGCCAACAACACAACATGATCTAACTCTAATCTTAGTTTCAAATCTCATCCGACTAATGATGGTTGAGAGTAGACGGATTGCCCCACAACAAATTGATCTCAACAATAAAGTTAAGGTTATGCAAAGGTACTTTGACATATAATTTAGGTCTTGTCGCGATCTAAAATTTTGAGGGTTGCTTGAAAATAATGGAGTCGTCACCAAAGTTTATTTAAAATCGAAAAAACATTGGAAAACCTTTAAAAACTAAAAAAATAATCTTTAAAACCAAATTTTTGGTCGATAATACATTATATATGGGAACAATATTAACACTCTACAACATTTATTAAAAAAAAATTACCCTTAATTAATTGTACAAAAAATTATGTTAACTTAAAAAACATTCATTTCTCCTTATTATTAATGCAAATTTAATTTATTTTTATGAAAATAATTTTTAAATAAAAGTGTACTTAAAATAAAGAGGAAAAAATATATTTTTTTGTTGTTGTTGTGTTTGACATTAGTGACTTTATCCTCATGCTTATCTTCTGGTGCGACAGAGAAGTCAAATCAATATAGTTTTAGGTAAAAAAAATGAGGTGTGTTGGTTTATTTAATTAAATGTAGTCATGATTACTCTTGTGGTCCATTAACTTAACTTCAAGTAACAATTTAGTATTTTATCTTTGTATTTTTATTTTTCCCATATCAGTATTTTATGTTGTTTAAATAATTACGGTGTTATCCTTCAAATGGATTTTCGTTAAGACAATGTTAAAAAACTCGTAGTTACGTTTGCTCATTCATAGCTCAAAAACATTTGTTTGTTCTTCTTTTCCACGAATAAAAATCCATTTGAAGGATAAGAAGATGAAATCGAAGAACAAACTATTGGAATCAAGCTTGAAGAAATCGTAAACCCACACTGAAAAGAGAAGAAAGATAATGTGTTTATTGATTATGATTTGTTGTTTTCTTTTTTCTTAATGCATTTATACTTTATATTTTTGTTTTAGGGTTTAGTTGGATCCTTATGGTATTTATTATTTGCATATGTTTGATTCTTGAATGAGTTGATTCTTGCATGTGTTGTTTATTGGGGTCTAGGGTTTATGGTCCCTACCATTTGATTATAGTTTTCTATTAATGAGTTTTTTTTTGTCTTTTCAATGTATAAAAATCATAATATATGTCTTTTTTTTTTATTGATGTCCGCCATGGTAGGTATTTTTTGGATGACACAATGGAAGTGTATGAAGGTGAAGTATCAAATTGAAAATGTGATGCTGACAAGAGGAGTTACTTAGAGATTTTTGATATTATTAAAGAAATGGGGTATCATGAAGTTATTAGTATGTGGTATGAGATGTATGGTGAGAAAAAGTTTCTGGAAAATGACATTGGGACTATGGAAATGGTAAATTGTGTCAAGGCTAATGGGAAAGTGAAGTTGCATCTTATTCATCCAGTATCTCAGATCATATTTTTGGCTAATGTGCAAATTGAGGCTCAAATAGATGAAGCTAAACAAGCCCATTAAGAAGCTGCCCAAATAGAAAATGATACACATGAACCAACCCAATATGCAACCCAAACATAATATAATATTGGGTTTGATAGTGATAATCGTGTCGTTAAAGTAATTTTTGAAGAAACAAATGATGAATTGTCCTTGAATAATGGGTTTGATGAGGTCCAAATAGATGGAGATGGACTTGAAGGACGAAAGGGGTATGTGGTAAGGAAACCGAGTGTCTAGGTGAAATTAAGAAGAGGAAGGGTGCAAGTAAGAGAAGGTCTAATACTAGTAAAAAGAAGAAACAAACGATTGATAAAAAAGAGGGAGACCTAAGAAGATCATTGTTGAGAAAGAATATATTGTGGATGTAAATGTGGAGGTTAATGTGTCAAGTGGTGACTCTTTTAATTTGGCTTCAAATAGAAAGAAGCATTAATGCAAACTGAGAAGGAACTATGTGATGAAGAGTATGTTATAGAGGAATTGAAGAGTGATGAATCAATAGAATATGGCAATGAAGAGAGCACTAAAGACAAATACAATTATCTTTTTGTTTGTCATGCCAAAATAAAGGATGATTATTAGTGGGTATTTGAAAACCTTTTCACCAGTAAAGAAGAATTTAAGGTGGCTATGACAACATATGCCATTCATAATGGAAGAGATTTGAAGTTAATAAAAAATGACAATATAAGAGTGATAGTTGAATGCAAGGAAGGTTGTTAGTGGTTTTCCTATTGTGAAAAGTTACTTGAAAGATACATGACAACTTAGGAAACTAGTTAACGCACATTCATGTAATATAGAGTATAAGGTCAAATTTATGAGATCAAGTTAGGTTGGGAAAAAATTGCTCAACAATGAAGGAGAATCTAAACATAAAACTTATAGATATTTCTAACAAGGCTCATCAAAAGTGGAATGTTGGAGTGAGTAAGATGAAGGCATACAGGGAACGTAGGGTTTCAATTGTTATGGTTGATGGGTCATTCAGAGAACAATATCTAAGATTGTACGATTATTGTCATGAATTATTAAGATTGAATCCAAATAATAATGTTAAGTTACAAGTCCAAGCTACAATTTTGGAGGTAATTGATAAAGATTATGTGGACATACCACTTTTACCAAATTCTCAACGCATATATATGTGTCTTAATGGATGTAAAAAAAGTTTCATGATTTGTAGACCAATTATTGATCTTGATGGTTGTTTCCTTAAAGGGTATTACAAGGTATGATTCTTGTTGTTGTGGGTAGAGATACAAATGACCAAATACTTCCAATTGTTTTGGTTGTAGTTGAAGGTGAGACAAGAGATTCATGGACTTGGTTCCTTAAATTATGAATTGATGACTTGGGTAGACAACCAGCATGCATATTCTACACTTTTATATCTGATCAACAAAAAGTATTCATTTATGTTCAATTATTCACTATTCATTTATGTTAGGGACTATTTTCGACAATGGATTCCTTCTTGGGGTTAAATAAAGGTTTTGTATAAGACAACTCTATAACAACTTGAGAAAAAAGCACCTAAGGAAGAAGCTTAATGAATTGAGGTGTAAGGTAGCCAAGTCAACATATCATCAAGCATGGGAAAAAGAAATGAAGGAGTTGAGGAAGACTAACAAAGATGTCTACAAATATTTGGTGAAGATTCCACCAAGGTTTTGGTCTAAGTCAAGATTTAGTTTCAATTATAAATGTGATGTACTTGTCAATAGTATGTCAGAGACATTCAATAGTGTCATAGTTAGACCTGGAGGGAAACCCATAGTGGCAATGCTTGAAGACATCAAACAGTACTTAATAGAAATGTGGGCAACAAATAGAACTAGATTAGAAAGGTACACTTGTTTTCTTCTGTCTCAGAACAAGAAAAAGTTAGAAAATGAACAAGAATTATCAATAATGTGGATGTGTAGGCAATATTATGGTTCTGTTTTTTAATTCTTGTTATGCTATTGATTGTTTTATCATGAGAATTTTGGCTATGTGTGTTAATTATGTCATGTGTTAATTTTGGATATATGTTTATTCTTATTGAACAAGGTATGTTGGTGAAAACATAATTAAAGTTAGTAACATCAACCATAGAGGAGAAAAATTTATGGTATCACTGGAAAATAGAGAATATGCATGTAGGAAATGGATGTTTACTAGAATTCCTTAATGCCATGTAGTTTTTTGTTGCAACTTTCTTAAATATGATTTAGAAGACTTGATTCCAGCATATTATAGGCGAGAGACATATGAAGCTTGTTACCGACCTGTCATTTACCCAACAAATGGACATAATATATGGCCTCGAATTCCATATCCTAATGTCTTACTACCACCATTAAGAAGGCTTCCAGGAAGGCCCAAAAGATCAAAGAATAAATATGGTGACGAGAAAATAATAAGGACTCAACATGTAGTAGGAAATGGATGCCAAGTAAGTGCACCAAGTGTAAACAACTTGGTCATAACAAGGCATCACGTCCAAGCCAAACCCAAGAACTAAAACTTAACCTGCACAAGCCCAAACTCAACCTCACCAAGCCAAAACACAAGCCACACATACCCGAACTCAATATGTCCAAGCCCTAACATAACCTATCAAACTCAAAGGAAGAGTCGGGAAAAACAAACTCACATAAGCCTAATCTCATCCTGCTTAGCCCCAACTTGCACACGCTCAACTCCAACATGCACAAGCTCATCCCCAGCATGCATAAGTTTAGTCCTAACCTGAACAAGCTCAGCCCTAACATGCACAAGCTCTGTCGTAATCTGCACAATCTTAGCTAAGCGAATAGTAATCTTGTTGAGCGAATTTCTAGGTGGTTTGATAGTTGGAATATGCTTCATCATTAAACATACTCACTCGACAAGCGAATTAGATGCTAGCTATGTGAAATGTCACTTCAGTTAGAACTATAACTTTGTTGAACGGCTAGATATCACACAAGACCATGTGGATATGATAACTCATATACTTGCTTCTGATACAATCATCATAACTTATAACAACTGATCATAACATAGTAATTGATGCAAGCCAAATAGATTAATAGTTGAAAATACCACAATTTCTACTACAACAAACTCAACCAAATTACATTACTACATATTTATAACAAATCTACTACATCAACCTAAAGAAAATTACATCAATTACAATAAGTTCATTTTAGAGCTAAGATCAACAATAAAATAACATATGTTACACCAAACAAAACGCATAAAAATAACAACTTTATCTTAATAATGATTGACTTGTGATCTCTATGCATCTCAAATACATAAGAAACAAATTAATATCCCAAATCAAAAAGAATCAAATAACAAATTTTTAATATGAATAAAAAATCGTAAATCCAATAGCCCTAACATGAGAAATTTATTTTGAAAACCAAAATCCAATCTAACAACCTCAAATAAAAGAATCCAAAATCATAAAGGTATTGATACTTACCACAAAATTCCTACAACACCAAAAATGTATTCCTCATTTTGTCATTGTGTGCATCACATGTTTCAGAGCACAAACACATTTTGATAGCTCAATAATTCCATTGGAAACGAAAGAACCATTGTGTAGGATTGTGAATTTGACTCATTTGAACATAAGGAGGCCATGGATTTTAAGATTTGGAATTGTGAACATAAATTTTCATGGATGGAAAAGGAGAATAGCAAATAAAGGTTTTAGAACTGCGAAGGAGAAAACGGAACTGAGAGTTTTTTCACGTTGTCTTAACGGAAATCCACTTAGAGGATAACATCACAATTATTTTAAAAAATAAAATATTGAAATAGGAAAGAAAGAAAAAAAAAATAAAGGACTAAATTGTTATATGAAATTAAGCTAAGAAACCACATGAGTAATTATACCTTAAATGTATTTTGTTGCATTTGAGATTTTTGAAATGAGACTTAGAGGTTTTGAGTTGTCTCAACTAATACACCCAAGTTTACGTGATTAATCGGGTTGTTCACAAGCAACTTATTAAAATTGTTTTTTTTTTTCTTAAAAGAGTTTTAGAATTATCAACTTTACACAACTTGTACTCTATAAAATTTGATGATTAAAAATATATCACATGTAGTTAATTATTTTAAAATAATTTTTGTATTATTATTATTTTTTTAAATGAATTCTAGAATAGTCAAATTGTAACATTTTGTATCCTAATAATTCAAAGAAAAAGAAATGTGTCGTCTAAGTGATATTTAAAAATTTTATAATACTTTTATTTTTATAAGAGTTAATAAATTTTTTTTGAGAGGTATTAAACCCAAATTTTAAAGAAAAGGGAAATTATAATTGTAATACAAAATAGCAAAAACGTAGAGGAAAATATATGGACCGAGAGGCCATAAATCAATTTGTAGAAAATTGTAATTCATACTCCACAATTTAAATTCTACTTCCATATCATTTTGCATTAATTTTCCAAAATACAACATTCTTTTTTTAAAACGGGCCTGTTTATTTACCCCTATCTCTATTTTATCTTATATATTAAAAATTTCAAAAACAATACTTTCAGTATGTAAAAAAATTTGTCATATTTTTTTACATAACAGAAATTCGAAAAATGAAATATTTTATATGTATAATATTTTCTCAGTTTTCTTTTAGACCAGAAATTTCGAATACTTAGCATGTAAATACTTCTCTTATTGCATGGTCTGATTTGCCGGCCATTTTACCCGGAGGAGGTGAGACAGACTCAGCCAGATATCGGTGGTAATGATGGTGGCAATGATGTTGATGGAAGTGGAAATCAAGGACAAGTTGATGAAAAAGAACAAGGAAATGGAGATGAGTAAAAGAACTATGATTAAGGCAACTACAACTGAAAAACTCACGAAAAAATAGTGAACTTTAAATGTTTTCTATCATTTGGTTTCTTTCATTTAAGTCATTTAGCAATTAGTTTTTGTTTTTGTTTTTTTTTTTAATATCTTTTGAGCTTGATGTTGATGTTTTGGGATGTATTTCATTAATGTTTTGAATTTGTAATTTTTAGAAACTTGTGTTTTGGTTTGATAATGTTAAATTTTGGTTGATTGTGATTTTGAACATGGTTTGAAACTTTGTTGCAATTAGTGTCAAAGGTTTGTGAAAAATCAAGCTCATTTGTATGAAAAAGAGACAATTTTGTTCACATGCTAAAGTGGAAGTCAAATTTTGTGAATGCTCTTGAATGATAGTATGAGTTTGAATCAAATTGCTTTATCAAAGTGAGAATTTCATTGTATTTTGTGACAATTGCTCACACTTGGTCTAATAAAATTTTGTGCATCCACATTTATATAGATTTTGAGAGTCGGCATTGTGCTTATATATACTTGATTTTTTAATCTCTACTTGTCACTATATGTATGATACATGGATATGATCAAGATGATTTTTTATTTTTTATTTTTTATTTTTTATTTTTTTATTTTGAGAATAAACAGTTTGACCTAAAAAGCTTACCTGTGAGGTGAGTGACCCTTGTTTACCCCTTTGTGCTTAAATGCAAAGATTTTGTTTCTTTTGAAAATTAGAACCTTAAACCCAAAAGAAAAACAATGAATATATCCTATATCTATAAGAATAAGAAAGCATTCATTTTAATAATATGTTTGTATATAAGTTGCGGATAGAAAACTTATAAGAAAAATAAAGAAAATCCAAGTGGAATTTTGGTGATTGAAAAGAAAATTGAAAACGTTTCCTCTTAAGTTCAAAGTGAAAAAGAAAAAAGAAGGGAGAAAGAGAAAAGAAAAAAAATACAATGATTTAGGCATTTTTTTAGAGTATTAGATGTATATTGCAAAATTATTAAAATAATTGCTCTCTTAAACTTTAGGCATTTTTTGTTATCTAGAAAAGCAAAGATTTTGAAGCCAAGCCACATTAAAACCTTGCAAAGACCTTAATGATCCATTTTTGATTATGTATCTTGTGATATATGCATATATAACTGAAATTTTGATTTTGTGAGTGAAATGCACATAATGAGTGAAACCCTTATCTTGCTTTTGTTATTGAGTGAAACACATTTGTAGGGATGTGATTATGATTATTGACTTTTTATTGGAATTTGTGAAAATCACACTTTTATTTTGTAATTGTTTCATAAACATGCTTTAATGTATTGACATTGTGATTTTTGGTCTTTTAAGATTGCATAGCATGCAAGTTTAAAAAAGAATTGAAATTTTTTGAGTGCTTGCTTATTTACAAACCATAATTATCTCTATGCACTAAATTTTTTCAAATGGTGTTTGAATTCTTTTTTAGAGGACTTTTGTTTGAGGACAAACAAAGTTCAAGTTGGGGAGAGTTGACAAATGTCAAATGTACTCAAATTTAATATAATTTTATAAGTACTTATGGATTTGATTTAATAGAAAATATTTGGATTTTTCTCAATCAATGTAGATATTTGGTAAATAGGTTTTGAGATATGATAATGGTAATATTTACATGTTTTCTTGTTTTTAGATGTAAAAGAGAATGGACACTCAAGGAAGAAAGCAAGTAGGACCATTTGAGCCAAAAAAAATCGAATCCAACACAAAAAGTCATCGAGTTTTTCATCACACATTGCGCTTAGCGAGCCTCAATTTTGCTTAGTGAATCAAAGGGGTTTAAAACACTTGCGTACAACTAGTGAAAATACACTTATCCTACCAATATAAATAGAGTTTAGCATTGACATTTTGAAAATACACATAACTAGATTTAGGTTTAAACATCTATTAAACTTGAGAATGAATTTAAGTTTACTAGTCACAAACCGTTGGTTGCTAATATAAGCGTCTTAGTTAATCATATGAGAAATCGACATTTAAACAAGACAATTAATCTCTCATCGTTATAAAGGAATTAATAATGCTTGAGTAGAGATGAGGATGATATTTGTGGTAGCTGAAATATCTTGACAATTCTATTACTTTAATATTTTTAATATTTTAATCACTTTTTATGTTTGATTACAAATTATTGAACAAATCATTTAAAAAAATTCACTTAGAATTATATTAACCATTTAACGAAAATAATATCGCTCAAATCCATGTAGATATGATAACTCAATACTTACTACTTTTGATAAAATATGTCATCAATTCCCCGTCCTCAATCAAAGAAAAAAAGCAATTATGGGAGCAGTTGGTGACGGGAAATAGAGGAGGTAAGGTTGGTGAGTATTATGTGGGGATGATTTTAATGCGAGTTTGAAAAAGTTGGGAAATAAGCTCACTTGGTTTGGACAAGATGTGAGTGTTATGAGTAGGATTGATAGGTTGTTGTTATGGAAAGACTTGGTGTTGAAGTGAAAGGTAGCAAGAGATAAGCACATTTCACACCATTGTTCTCTTTGGCTGAAATGCCATACATACAATTGGGACCTCAAACCATTTAAATTCAACAATTGTAGGAGGAAATACAAAGATTTCTTGCCGTTTGTAAAACACTTTGGAAGTCTTTTCAAGTGCAGGGAAAAAGACTTACATGTTAAAAGAGAAGTTAAAACATTTGTTATTTTAGTTAGTTCAATTTGATGTATAATATACTTTTTAGATTACAACATGTTATAGCTGCTTATATCCAATTTTTATAATTTTTTTTGTATGTATAAGAATTAAAATAATATAAAATACTCCACATTTTGATTTGTGAAATTTAATATCTACAATGACTTATTAAAAAAAAATAACTCTAACAAAAGCTACTTCTAGAATAAATTGATCATCAGTCATATAATATATTCAACATAAAAAGTCCAATAAAAGGCAAACAATATTAGCTAATAAGAAAACGTAATACTTTAATCAATCTTATTAGTCCAATTATTACATATTAGATGAACTTGTTCAAATATACAATGATTGTTTTATAAATAGTTAGAAGCAGAGTTTTAGGGCTTTGTATCACATGATAGAGGACTACAACATGAAAAATTTACCTGTACCTCCAAAAAAAATTCAAAATGTCAAAAATACCCTTAATTTTTTTTACTATTTTATAGAATAAAAAGTTTTAAAAAATCACTTTTTTTACATTTTCGGAGCAGTAAAAAAGAAATCCAGTAAATTCAAGATTTCCGGTAACTTCCGAAAAACTCAAAACTAAGTTTTCTGCTACACAACAGACTTTTGGGAAACTTGAAAAAAAAATTTCCGGTACAGAAGAAAAAACTTGTGCACTGAAAATCTTCAGACCCAAGTTTTTCAGTACAAAACTGTGTTCCGGAAAACTTCATCCACAAAGTTTCCGATACAGAACATGTTACCGAAAAACTTTCTACCCAAGTTTTCCGGTACAGAATAATTTTTTTTAATTTAATTCTTTAATTTAATTCTTTAATTTTTTTTTTAATTTTTTTAACACTGCTCTGTACCGAATAACTTGAATCAAGTTTTCCAGAAGTGTCATCTGTATCGGAAAACTTCAAACCAAGTTTTCCGGTAGTCTCTTCTGTACCGGAAAACTTCAAACCAAGTTTCTCGGAAGTTTTGTAAAAAAAACTTACTTTTTTATTCCGGAAATGTTGAATAGTGAATGGTAAATTTTTTAATATTTTATTATATATACGAGAGCAAAAATGTCATTTCGTTCTTAAAATGGAGATTTCGTTCTTAAAATGAGGGTATAGGTATAATTGAAGGGATATGGGGTAAAATTTTCCTACAACATATGAGCCTTTGCTGACAAATGGGTCACATACTCCACAAATTGGGTAACAAAAAGATATATCATCTTGTACATTTTCTACCTGAGCACTTCAAATAGCAACAAGTAATACTACAAATTTCAAGAAAATCTTCAATAGAGTTTCCATTATAACAAAAATTGATTTTAAATAAAAGTGAAATAGATATCTTGTAGTGCATTTAAGTTAAAGTAATGTGTATTTATTTATAGACAAAAGTAGAGTCCTCTAAAATATTATAATTGGAAAGGTTTAGACTTTAATAACGTGAAAAACTTAAATTTTTTTTATCATATTAAGAAAAAAAATTATTTTTTGACTGACTTCTAATACTTTACTATATATAAAGCTATAATTTCTAATGATATTTAATAAAAATAAGCCTTTCATTTATAAAATATAATATCTGAAGTCTTTTTTTCAAGATTTTACGTATATTATAAAATATTGTCAAAGAAAAAAGCATATAATAAAATATTTTTACTAAACATATTTAAATATCTTATTTCAAATACTTAAAAAAATAAAGAAAAAGAAATTATTCATAATAATTGTGACACTAATGATCCTTTTATAATTTTTTTAATAAAATTTGAATTTTTATCCTTGAGATCCAAGAGTCAAACTCTTATCATTAAACTAATATCTGAA
>JBBPBT010000850.1:22733227-22750738 GCA_037974875.1 Cicer bijugum | reverse complement strand
AATTTGATAAAAAAAATATTTATGACATGTTTATGAGTGATTAGGTGGGTTTTTCCATTGAATTTTTAACGTATAAAATCATTATTCACCATAAATAGAATAATATAATTAAAATTAGTTAAAGAGCATTTATGACGATATTTATGAGTGATTACGTGTGTTTTTTCATTGAATTTATTGACTAATAATATAAATTATTATAATTGGTAAATGACTAATAATATTATAAAATAATTTATAAATTTATTATAAAATAATTTGATAATAATATAAATTATAAATTATTATCAAATTATAAAATAATTTATAAATTATAAATTTATTATAAATAATTGTAAAATAATTTTATAATTTATAAATTTATTATAAAATAATATTATCAAATAGATTTTGGAGGTTTTTTTTCATTGATAAATGACTAATAATTTTATAAAATAATTTATAAAAAAATGCATACAATTTGATAATAATCGGTCAGATTTCACGATTTCGAATAGTTACCGTGGAGAGACGTCGAAGAAGATGATTTCGAATTATTAATCGGCGAGACGGTCGAGGATGACAAAGCAGACACAAACCATGGTTCTATGGTTTCAAATATCTTTCATGATCTTTTTTCCATCAAATTTCTTGCTTTAATTGAAACAACAAATTAAGGAACTCACTATTTATGGGTGAATGAATAGTTGGGAGGTTTTTAAAAGATCAACATTGAACCATATCATATATAGCGTATATAATACAAATATAACTCAATAATGAAATCAACAATAATTATAGGGTTCTTTTTAAAAAGAAATTACATACATCATACTGCGGGAGGAGGATTGGGAGCAGAAGCAGAAGATGATTAAAAAACTTAGAATATAAAAGAAAAAAATTATGGAAGGAATAAAAAAAAATTAAGGATTAAAGAGATTAAATAAATTGTCAAAGGAATAGGAGAAGCAAAAACATGGATTAAAGAGACTAAATATATTGTCGAAGGAAGAAGAGAAGCTGAAGATATGATTAAAAAAAATTAAAATGAAGAAAAAATGGAGAAAATGAAATTGTGGAAGAAATAGAAACTAAAATTAGGAATTTAGAAATTGAGTAGAGCAAACTCTTAAGACGTACACATCAGTTTTTTAGTTGATGTAAAAAATATTTGCATACGTGGAGGAAATATGATGAGATGACAGCAAAATTTATTTTAAATATATATAATAAATTTGTTACAAATACGGATACCTTAATACCGACATCCCATTAATTGATGGATAATCTATTTATTTATTTTATTAATAATTTGTCGCTTTATATTCATCATAGATTTTTTCTACAAATATCCACGAGTGTAGATATTTTTACCATCCCTAATTCAAATACTATATCCTTATGTTTCCTACCTTCAATTACCCCTCTTCTAAAGCTTGGTTTTGTAGATTTGTTTGACATGGAATATTCCTTTTTCTTTTGAGGTCTTTAGATTATGTTTTTATTTCTTAGAGTATTTCTAATTTAAATTACATTTTTAGCCCTAAAGAAACTTTTATATTTCACTTTAATCTATTAAGATTTTTTATGTTTTTATTTTGACTCTTTAAGTTATAAGGTTAGATAATGTTTTCGTCTTTTAATTTAATCATTTAGGTTACAAATTTTAGTCACTTTGATCTCTTAAACTATAAAGACTATACTTTTATATTTTTAAGTTAAAAACGTTAAATATTGAGAGATATGACCAATGGTGGAGACATGATTCATTATTTAAAGGGGTTGTGACTAAAACTTCAATATTTATATAAAATTAAAGTCATTTTGATTTCTGAATTAAATATGTGAGATGTAGTTAATATAGTCTTGAATGTATTGAGTGATTAATAAGCTTTAATTAAGGACGAATCGTTCGAAAGAATTTGAGTTCGAATCTTAAATAGAATAATTATCGATCATACTTTACTTTTCTCCCGGATGAATTCTAGATTACTATGGTCACATTTCCATGGAACTAGAGAGTTAAAAAAAAATGCATCGAAATTACAAACATATCATCAAGCTTCTCTTTTGTCAGTGATTTTTGGGATCAAATTGATTAATGAATGACACGTTTGAGGACTAAACTAATTAAGGGAAAACAAACTCAATGACAAAAATTACTAACCAAAGACACATACAGTTACTTTTTGTAAAATTTGTAAAGTAATTGACTAATTGTAGGACCATATAATAAAAGACTATGTATAACTCAAATGAACCTAGAATTTGGTGGGACCATGATGCTTGTACGTTCCCCTTCTTCCTTTGCCCCTAGACAAAACCAAAGTATCTAATATTTGTTACTTGGATCAACAAATTTAATGTTTGTAATTTAAGGGACTAAATCAAAAAGAAAAAAAATTTAAGAAATCAAATTGTCTAACGTTTATAAAATAAATGACTAAAAATGAAATGAAAAAAAACTAAGGAACCAAAGTGAAATCAAATAATAACTTAACGGAGCAAAAGAATTATTTAATGACAAAAATCTTATGCAATAAAAGACAGTCTTGAACTGAATATATTAAACACATCTATGAGATGTATGTGAATATAGCGTGCATATAACGAAGGATCATAAATCACAATCAAGAATGAGAAGCTACATATCAACCATTATGAACACAAAAGCAAAACGCAGAATGTTCAAGACAAGAACATTATTGGTTAACAAAAGTCTAGTCTTTAATCAAATCTAACATATGATAGTTGGACACTTTCCAACGGTCAAATTAGTTGTCATCAACCTTCTTGAAGTCTGTAAAAGGAACCCTAAACTCAAGGAAAAATCATAACTTCAAATGCTAAGAAAATTCATCACTTACTTACATTTATACACTTGAAATCTCTCATTCATCAAAAGAATAAGTGTTATTCATATTTGAATCTCTTGTTATTATTTTACTTAATCTTTTGTAAAAAATTTAACCTCAAACAAGTGTTGAGATTACTCATATTATGCCAAATAATCTAAATCATTATTGTGTAAACTCAGAACTATAAGTGTTGAGTATAGTTTGAGTAGTTTGTAGAAAATTCTTTATGGTTAAAAGGTGAAGTGTAAAATCTTCTATAAAGATTGATAGGTGACCTGATTTAAACTCATTTTTAGGTGAGAAGGACTTGCTTTGTAACATATCAAGATTGATTTGAACTGGTGCTGTAAAACCAAGATTGTTCTCTATTTGAACACTTAGTGGAAAATATCACAGTTGTGAGGACTGGACATAGCCCGAATTGGATGAACTAGGATATATCCTTATGTTGTATCTCTTCCTTTATCTATTTACTTTCAATTTCTTTTATTATCAAGTTAAATAGATAAGTTAAATTATTGATTGTAACTAACCAAGAACGTTATCTATTTTCTAGTCATGAACCAAGAACATTTTCCGTTTTCTGTTTTCACAACCAAGATCAATCTTGAGTTATTCTCTTAAGTTTTTAACAGAAAATTTTAAGTAGGTAAATTTACAATTCAAACCCCCTCTTCCTTATAAATTAGCATTGCTACTTCAAGTATGTAATTTTTTCTTTATAAGAAAACAAATATACATGCAAGAGCACTTGGATGAAATAGTAAGGGTTTCTTTCGACTTAACTTGAGATCATTAGTTTGAATCCTTTTTTTATAAATGCAACAATGTTAAATCTCTTCAGGGAGGACTTTTCCACTCATTGTGGTCCTACCCAACACGACGAACTAGTTTTTGCAGTTGTATGCAGAGGAGACTCGGTTCACACCAACAACAACAAAACAAAGTATACACTATTTAATAGATTTAGCCGTTTTTTGTTCCATTCTAACATAATTAGTTGTTCTCAAGTAAAATAAATTTTGCCTTCACTATTGATGTTGATTTGAAATTAAAATTTGGAGTTGCTGTCTCTAGAATTAATTTTTATCATTAGATTTATCGGTCAATTAACCCAATTTTACATGAATGTAATCAAACATAAATTATTGTACAAAATCATTTGATTTCAAGTTAATGTTTGCCACCGCAAAACAAAACAAACACTTAATAACTAAAAAAATTACACATGTATTTAATGACATCTCACTGAATATATATTTGTAGAAATATTGTAAAAAATTATATAATAGAGGGATATTATGATGTAATTTGATTATGTGTATCTAAAAAAGTTATACATTTTTACATAAAAATTATTATATATAATACATTAAGAATTTGAAAATTCATTTATTTATTTTACTTTTTTATAAAGAAAAATTACATTTGCATATAATTCTTCTTTGTTCTACAAAATTAGAGAGGGTGTGTCTTGGCATCTACTGGTGTGAACATTTTGCTAACTCTAGTTGTGAATTAGGTTTCGGAACTACGGTTTTTTTTTTACATGAAAGAAAATTCATTAGTCAGATAAATTAGCTGCAATAAAAAGGTGGATACAAGACGATCATTCCTTAATTTAAATAATGTCTTTTGAAATTAAAGTAAATTTGGTTAAATTGTGAGCAGATATATTAGTAGTGCTATTCATATGAGCCACAATAGATATAGGAAATAAAGAAAGAAAATTGTGACAATCGACAATAGTGGAACCTAAACAACATTGAGAGTGAGTCTAAAATTCAGAGTTGACAACCCAAATTAACATAAATTTAGAGTGAGTCTAAAACTCATAGCTTCAGCCACATCCGAGTCAGGAAGAGTAGTAATTTTTCAAGTTGCTTCATTATGAGGTTCCATAACTTGGTACATCAAGTAGAATTGGGCCAAGGGTTCGAGGTTATGATATCGTGATGTGAATATTTTGACAAGTATAATTACGTAGATGGTCATGTTGAGCTTTAAGAAGATTACATGTCCAAAAGTACCGTGCTTTCGAGGAGTTGCTTATCAAAGAGTCGAGCTAGATTAAGTGTGTGAACCCTATTTAGAAAGGATGACAAGATTTAAAGCTTTGAAGCTTTAGAAATCAACTCCCCTTTATTCTTCGGTTGACAACATTTGTTCCAATTAATCTAGTGAATTTTTTTGATGTCACCCTTTGTTCTTGCTTATCAAACATCAATAGTGCATGACCATATTTTGAATTTATAAAAAAGTTGAGTCTCAGATGCACTTTGGTCCCTCTATTTTCAAAAAATTGAAATTCTTGTCCCCTATTTTAAAACCTATAATTTGTTGTCTCTCTATTTTCATAAAATTGAAGTTTTGGTCCTACTGTAAAAGTCATCATATTTCCCTTTTTGTTCTGATATTTCTATCTCCACTCCAATTGAAGAATTTTTTTTTTGCTAATATGTATTATTATTATATTTAATTACTAAAAAATAAAATAACAATAAAATTATAAAATTAGGATAAATTGTAAAATATTAAAAATAACATTAAACTTATAACAAAGTATTAATAAGTAAATTATTAAAATAATATATGTTTCCAAATAGGATAAATTGTTAGATCCAAAATTGTTATAACAAAGTATTAATAAGTAAATTACAAAAAGCGCCGTAAAAGGTACACCAAATATATGAATTATGGGTATGTCTTTTACAACACTTTTTACAAAAAAACGCTGTAAAAGGTACACAAAATATATGAATTATGAGTATGCCTTTTATAACACTTATTTTAAAAAGCGTTGTAAAATGTGTATAACAAGCGCGCGTTATATTTACATGATTTATAGCGCTTTTTTAAAAGTGTTGTTGTATCTTTTACAGCGCTCGATTCCACAGCACTTTTTTTTAAAAAAAAAACGCTGTAAAAAACTTAACAAAAGCGCTGTAAAAGACTATTTTTAACGTAATAATTCTAATCGATATAATGCACATAAAACTAATCTTCATATTCATAAGTAATAAGTTTCCGAATACTACACAAAGTAATTTGATATTTAAATCATAAAAGATTTATTGTTACTTATTTTTTTAGTTATTATAGATATGTATATTAAATAAGACCACACAAACATCGCCACATCATAACAAATTACCAATTGACTGTTTTGTATAAATGCATTGATGTAGAATTCCCACATGTCATGAATAGGTGTGAAAAAATTAATTGTAGTGCATCCAATGCTATTTCATTGAAATTGTACTATTATTATAGTAATAGAAATATATAGTACTAGTACATAGTATAGATAGATATCCTCTTAATTTGTTTCAAAGACCTAATTAAACTAATAATATTGTTAAGTTATATAATGTTATGTAATTGATTGAAATTTCTCGTAATTATTTGTGTGAATTTTAAATGTCACTTATTATTTTTTTATTAACAAAAAAATATAATTTTTATTATTAATTAATTAATGTATTAATATAAAAGAAGGATTTGGCTTACTCAAGAGAGTACTTGGATAAGACGGTAAAAATCTTGAATGTAAATTTAGTTTTAGAAATGTCATTGAATTTATTGAAGAGTTTTGTTATGTATTATTATTTTACTAAATTTGAGAGACAAATATTTGATTCATGCACAATAAAAAAAATACTCATCTAAAATTATAAATTAACAAATTTCCTATGTACATGTAGATATAGTAGTATGAATAATTGTAAGTAGAAATATAACTATACACTAAACGATAAAAAGAGTGGTTAATTAAAAGTTGACTTCTCTAAATTAAAAAATTTATAAAATTAATAAATTAATTATTAATATTATAATATTTATAATTAATTATATTCATATACATAATATTAATTATTGATTTAATTATAAATAATTAATCTTACTTTATATTCTAATCTGAATTGATTATTCAGAAAAGTCTGATATTCGTAATTGTTTAAAAAAATAAGAATAACATTTCGTTTAAAAAAGAAAAGGACAACATAAGCGGTGATAGCTTTGGGAGATGAACAACGTTGAATAATGATAACATCAAATGTCAAAATATAACTGTGACAATCTAACTGAAATAATTGACATTGGAAATGATGGAAAAGGAAACGCATTTTAACCGACAATATCAGATTATTTTCTTCCGGTTGCCATTTCAACCATCAGCCACCGTCTTTTATATTTTATTTTATTTTTTATTTTTTAATTAAAGAGCCAAAGTCTTTTTATACCTAGCTAATTTTTCTTTTTAATTATTTTATATCACTATTTTTTATAAATTTAATTTATATAAACAGTTAATATAAATTTTTATATATAATTAATCAATCAAATTATTATATTAATAATAATATTTAATTTCATTATAATTATTCATATAATTGATTTTGATTATAATTTTACAATTGTGTACATTTTTTTATCTAAATATTAATTAAAATTAATTACATTTTTTACTACATACTTTTTTTAAATATATAAGTATTATGGATTTTCTCTGTCTTTTTTATAAAACTTTTTTAATTTTTTAATTTAATTAATTATTATTTTATTAATCTACCTTTAACCAGATAATATCATTTTTACATAAATTTTTTCTAAAATAATTTAAATTTTTAATAAATTTAATACAATAATTAATTTTATTTAATCAATAAAATTTTATATATAAAAATAGAGATGGTATCAATTAGGAAATGTTGATTATTTCTTTCCATTGTCTCTTTCGGACCGTTGATAATAATTGAAAATAATATATGCGACATGAGGTTTTCTGACAAGATATATGCAACACGAGTTAATAGTTTATCCAGTATTTCTTTTGGGTCTCTTTCTTGAAGTTAATATAGTATGTTTTTGTTATACCAAAAAAAGTTTTTTAATTACATATGAATATAAAAGATATTAAAACAGATCACTAGCTTTGCTTGCATAGTTTTTCTTTTTTTTAATGGGTCGGCTCAATTCAACTTTCAAAATAAGAGAATTGTTTATTTTTTCATTTTTGTTAAGATGTCTCTCAAATTGTTAAATTTACTTTTCATTGAATCCTATTTTCTTAGTCGGTAAATTTCTGAATGTATCAATTCGGTAATTTAAGTTATCGGATTCTGACATCTGGTAGACGCCAACACATAAGTCATCTCAGTCTTCTCACCACCAAACACTTCTTTATCGACACTCAACCTCAAATACTTCATTTATTTTTCAAGTTTTTAGAGTTCAAAATCCCGATTATTCTATCTATTGACATCATCAACTCTATTTTTCTTCATTGCAAAGGTAATGTAACTCTAAAATCCTACTCATCATTTTGGTTGTTAAAGTTTTTGAAGTTCTATATAGAGTAGTACGGATTCTGGGATCTGGTAGTACCTTTTTTAAGAACTTACCACTATTGGATTCACGCATCCGGTATTGTGTTTTCAAAAACTTACACTATTAGACTCACACATTGTAGAGGAATCTCCTTCAAATGATGCATATGTTGGTGTCTTTGTCGTGTTCAAAAAGGTGTTCGAATTTTTTTTCAAAATTGTCAAAAGTATCATATTGGATGTTGTAAGACCTAATATCAAGCATCTATAATTTGGCATTATAATCCATACATCTATTATAGTTTGCAACTGATTCATAAGATACATTGGATCAACCAAGTTTCTAAATTTGACTTTTACATAAACTTAATACATCATGACTAATATAAAAAACTAAATTAATCCTTCAACATCGAGCTGCTCCAGAACTACCTCCAACTGCTAGATTTTAAAATAAATTGGGAGAGAAATAAATCCCACTAAGTTCAAAAATAAGGGGAAGGACGGTAAAAATATTTCTCTCAAGGAGGCATAGAAAAAAAAAAGGTTTAAACATATTTTTGGTCCTTGCAAATATGTTTCGTTTTGATTTTAGTCCATGTAGTTTATTTTATTTTATTTTATTTATACCATTGCAAATTCTAACAAATTTTAAAAAAGTTATTTATGAATTTTTTTTAGTAAATAACTAGTGACATGGTTAATTTTGGATGAAGTAGCATATGATGACTTTATAATTGTTGTTGACTAGACAATATTTAATATTTAAAATTAAAATTTATTTTGTTAACTCATTTAATTATTAAATTAAAAACTTAAATATTGTCTAGTCAACAACAATTACACAGTAATCATGTGTCACTTTATCCAAAATTAGTCATGTTACATTTTTTTATTAAAAAAAATTATAAAGTACTTTTTTAAAACTTCTTAGAATTTTCAAGGGAATAAATCAAACAAAAAAAAAATTACAGGAACTAAAATCAAACGAATCATATTTGCAAGAACCAAAAACATATTTAAAAAAAAAAACATGAAATAATATATTCTTTATGCAATAAAATACTTTCATAAAAATGTGTCAATTGACACCTTATTTTAATTTAGAAATTTTTAAAATACATGACTGAAACTTTTCATTCCAGTATGAAAAAGTTGTCCAATTGTTTTAATGTGGGTTATGAGAACAATTGAACATAAATAATAAAGTTGACTTGGCCACAATCCCAACCAGTGTCTCAATTGTTTTTCCTTTACATGTTGTTTCATACCTTAAACAATTCCATCAAATGCCTCACCATGACTTGGGCCATGAATTCATATGAATGGGATGCATTATGAGATTGAGATGTTATGTCATGCATACATTCTTTTTCACGACAACTTAAAGAAACACAATTTGAGTCATATAAAATAAATTATAAGTCCCTAATTTAAAGTTGGGATCAAAGACAGAAACTAGACCAAAGGTAAACTTAACATTAGTTTTTGAGAGACTGAACACTTAGAATTTAAGGGTGACCATCAAAAGTAAAATGATGCCGACATTTTACAAAAGGCAAAACTCACAGTTTTGCATACACATCAGAGGCAACAACAGTAACAAGCTAAATTTGTGCTCGAAAAGTATACTAACTTTAATTAAATAGTCTTAATGCATAAATTGACTTTAAAAAACTTACAATTAAAGTTTACAACATGCATGCCATCAAATATCTTTAAAATACAATTTGTGAAAATACCTTATATGCTTAATCGTTCATTTTTCTCACCCATTCCTACTAATTTCTTTCATTCACTTTTCCTCAAATCAATTTAGAATTTATTAAGAAAACTTGAAAATGGATTTATTCCCCAATCTCTCATGATATAAAAAAAAATGTAATGTAAATAACTCACAATTGTAGAATAAGAATGAGTGATGTTTCAAAATCATTTTTCTGAACTACTCTTGACTTCAAGCTCGTTGATTCAGTTTGTTTTCTCTTGACTGGGTCGGATTCTTCCTTGTCTTACCGAGTTGGTTGGATTTAAAAATAATGGAGGGACGGATTTGGATATTGAAGAGGAGAAAACATTTTTCAAGAGTCTTAATTAAGAACCTTTTGGTTCTAAAAGATTTGGAGAAGGAAGGGAAATCGAAGGTTTGGAGTTCAAATGAACAGTTACAATGTAGAAAGGTTTTGGGGCTGCACACGAGAAGAAGAAGAAAGACTGGTAAAAAAGAATGGTTTTTCTAGAAATGACATTAAGGAGGGAATATGGAAGAATTTTTTTTTCCTTGCCCTTTAGATTTATTTCAATATTACCTTATTGTCCATTCCTTAATTAATTAATTTTTAAACAATTTCTAACATTTCTAATTTAATAATTTAATAATTCCACTAGTTAAGTTCTAGATTGTTGTAATTATTTTTATTTGTTGGGTTATTACAGATATGCTGAAGTAGAAAATTGTCAGAGTATGGAAAGACTATGTGTTGCACTTTGGTAATACAACTACAATCAAAGTTGACTTTGCTCACGGTAGGTTGAAAAAGTATTTGTCTGATAGTAAAGGTGATTTGGTGAAGGGATGAGAAGCGGTAAACAACATGATGCAAACACAGTTCATAGAGATACAAATCTCATTTGGAATGAGTTTGATTGTATTAGAACATAAATACAAAGACAATAATTTGTATTCAAAATTGGTATTCAAAATTTCAAGAGCTGGATTGAATTTTATTTATTGCGAAGAAGCACGAGCAAATGATTGCGGTATATACAATACAAAGTGTGGTTATGTAATTACAAAAGTTTACGGTTTATCATGTGTGTGTATCATTTCTAATAAAGTAACACATGATACACCTATTCAACTTGATGAGGTACAACTTACTGTAAGAAGTAATAGTTTAATGATGATGATGATGTTGTCGTAAAAGAAGAAGGTAATTCAAATGTTTCTATTTTAACAGAGTTGAACATAATTTAGGTATGTTTTAATTTAGTTAAATTAAAAAATTGATAATTTAGTGAATTCATTTGATAGTATATAAAATTTAGGTATACGTTTATATTTTAGGACCAGTTTGACAAAACAAATTACAATGTGAAACTACTTATCAATGAGGAAATTCATGAAATAGCTTTCCTTGAAATGATGTCATTGAATCCATCTAGTGAAAAGGTGAAAACCAAGGTCGCACCAAAGAAGGTTAGGTGTACACCAATAGGTAGGTCAACTAAACATTCTTCGTCTTTGTGGGAGCATGTTGATCCATTACATCTCGAACAGTCTTGTTTCTAAATCAAATTTATCATGCCCAAGAAAGAAGAGCATACATTGGGAATCCCTTGCCTAATTCATTCCCTAAACCAAAAAAAATTATTTATTAACCATATGCCTCTTTTGATGCATCCATATATTGACAAAATTGTGGATGTTGTTGGTGATGAGAATTATGGATTTCAGGTTGTCGTTGCACATCTTGGTAAGGACGAGGAAAATCATGCAATTGTCTGACATTATCTTATTAAAGAGATAAATAGGCACAAGTCAAATTGTGTCAAATTCTATTCATCCGAGAAACGATTAACTGTTATAAAAAATGTTTTGTATTATGGAAAGATTTATAAAGCACTTACAGAAAAGTGGACGTCATTTCTAAAATGAGACATCTTGTTGCAATTCAATACAATATAATTGTAATTGACTTGACAAGATTTCAAGATGAAGTTTTTGAAACTTTTCTACTGCTATGAGGTCGTCCACCCCAAATCCAACTTAATGTATTTTGTGCGTTGGATGAGTCAACTAAAATCATTTAGATTATGTATACTTGAAGAACATTTAACCATTACTTTCGATATCTATAGAATGGAGAGTGCACCCCAAACCAAAAACATATTCATGGGAGGATTCATTTGTGGAAAAGATGTATTTGCTTGATGGACTCATGGAAATTGAAAAAGGTGTTCAACCATTAAAAAAAATCAAACTTTGATAAACCGACTGAAGTAATAGAAGAAAATGATGTTGTTGACCTTTGAATAGATTAGTTAAGATGTATAGGATTATAAAACCACATTAGGATGTTATTAAATGTATATCACAATTATGGGTATAATGAAATGTATGGTATATTTTTTTATATGATGTTTAAATCAAATATATATTTATGCATATATGTTATTTTTGTTATTTGTGGCATTGATATGATTTTGGTTATGTGCACAACTGTTTCTGGTTTTGCATATTAAAATTTCTACAATTTCTTGTCAAATAGACTATTGCATTCTTGGATTCGATAGTGTAATTTTACATAAATTAACTATCGAATGTGTGAATCTAGTTGCATATTGAAGTGTTATTTTCAAGTAAAATATATTACCACATCTTTAGGGCCTTCCCTATAGTATCATCATCATAGTAGAGTTTAACAACCAAGTTTATGATGGATTTGTGTGGTTCCTATGCCTAGGACACCAAAATATTGAACATGAACAAAATAAAGGCCTGAGAAAAAAGCATATTGACTAGTCCTTGTGAGCTTCTAGAGGAGACACCAATGACCTCTACCCGTCCATCCATTTATACTCAAGGGATAATGGACATAGCTTTTGGTTTTTTCATGTTGTCAAAGAGCTTAACAATACAAATAAATGCCAGGTACCTGGCCGAATTGATCAGGCCATGTAGTTATAGGTTCAAGTCTATTGAAACTTCTTTTTCCTTATTATAATTTCAAACATGATTCAAGAACGAACTAAAGTTTATTTTGAAGATTTAAAATCTTTAGTAACATTTAAAATTCGTAACGATTGTACTCTTTAATAATTGAAAAATCATCTTAATTGCATATTTAGAGTAGCTGGTGACACAACTATAAGATTAGTATATCATATCATTGTCATTACATCACAATAAATGAAAGCAACCAAGAAGCTACTATTTGTTTGATTTGATTCAACTTAAGAATGATACATATGTAAGATCCATGTTCACAATTAATAATGTTTACAAAGGTGATTAGTATATTATATTGTTGTACTTACGTCACATTCAATGACAGCAACCCAAAAGATACTATTTATTTGATTGGATGCAATTTAACAATTATAGAGATGTAAGATTCATGTTCACAATTAATAATGTTCATAAAGACGAATGATCAATTAAGTTGTACATTAAGTGTTCCCCAAACTAATGTTCTCTAAATAGGGCAACTCTTTAATGAATGTTGTGACCAACTTAAGAGATATGTGATTTAATTAATATAAATTGTTGTATTTTTAATTTACATTACGTAATTGCATAATTATGCTATATTATATTTTATTGATTTATTTTATTATTAAATTATGTTATTAATGTAATTTTTAATTTAAATTATTTTTACCAACAACTTAGACACAAACAACCTTTATTCTAGAAACACAAATATCGAAATTTTACAAGAATATCAGATTAATCAAAATTAAAATTATGTAAATTTAACCAAAGTATTATAATTAGCCAAAATATTAAAACAACGAACATCTAAATTAATATTACTATTCTTTAATACATAAATACTATTATGTAACTCTATTTCTAATGTTACTTCGTCTCCTCCTACAGTATAAAAACATATCATATATGTGTGATCAATGATTTACTGCATACATTCATATGCACCAGTTCCCTACTCTATCGTCTCACGTACTTCAAGTGCAAGATCTCTAACCATTCAAGTTGTAAATTCAAATCTGTAGTGTGTCAGCTACATCAGACTCAAACTCCTATTGTAAGACGACCTCCAAGTCTACAGGTCTCGAAAGATTTTCCTCTAAAAATAATTCCATGAAAGGGTTGAAAACCCTATAAAACCAAATTACATATCAAACTACAAACTACAGTTTTGAAGTAGCAATATCAATCAAAATTTAATTCAGGCACTTAATTTTAAATTAACTCAAAAACAATCTTTGTTGAAATTAATTCCCCAAAATGTTATGTATGTGTTAGTTTAAATAAGATAGGTCAGTTTTATAAGCAAGTGAAATGTGATTTTTGAGTGCAAGGTCAAAAACATAAGAAAATCACACAAAGATGTATCCTCACCCATGGTAGGCTATGTCTAATCTTAATAACTATGAGATTCTTCCACTAATGTACTTAGCACTAAAATGTTATGCCTTGCACTATCCTTCTTAATCACTCCCTGATGAATTATCTTTCAAACTTGAAAGGAATTTGTACAGATATATTTCAATCTTTGTATGTTCTTAATGTCCATTAAGTTTGGAGAGCCCATGTGCGAATTTTTTAATCTGAACATTCATTTTGATTTCCCAAAATGATCCATTTTGTTATGCAATCATTTTGTCATCAATCTGGTTTGACATTCCTTTGAGAAATCTTCCATATTATTTCATTATTCTAAAAAGTGTCTTCTTGTCTTGATGTGTGTATGATATGGGACCATAAATGATGATGCAATCTCCCTTGATTTCTTTGAAACAGACCATGTTATTTAATGTGCATACTTGTGTTTGATTTCCTATCTTTAAATAAATCACTCAAAACACATATTAATAGATAATATGATTAGAATCATAATTAACAAATTTAATTAAAAATCTTATTATCATCAAAATATTAATTAAGGGTTTTACCAAAACAATTTTCTCAACTTCTATCCACGAATAACCCCCCGCATATTTGGAGTAGCTATATGCAATCTAAAATACATATATGCCTAATCAACTTCTTGCATACTCATGGTAGGAGCAACAAATATGTTTGGATGTCTGAGGATGGTCTAAATATATTCAAATTCCTAAGCATGTGCTCAGGAAAATGAGGACACTTCATTCTAGATCCGCATCAAATTCAGCCAGTGTACCAACATATTTCCTCTATCGGACGAGTTAAATGGTGGTTGTCATAAGCGAACAAACCAATAATCTTGGACCTCCAACCGATCAAGTGTATTTGTATATGTCTCTACCAATCCATGACCTCAATATGGAACAAACATACATGCACTCGGGAGAGACTCATCATATTTAGTTTGTAGAGTCCGCAAACAGATGATAGGAAAGTGTTGCATGTTCCACACCTGAAGCAAAAAAAAATAAATTATAAAAATTGAGTAACTCTTAATTACTTGGAGGACGGATAAGTAACTAGCTAGTTGTTTTGTCTTTGGCTTGCTTGCATCCCCTAGTTGACTGTACAAGAAAGTAAGAGTAGTAACACCTCATGCATACTCTTGGACACTACCTAACTCTCTGAAGTACTAAACGTACATAATATCGACATACGTTTCACTTTTATCATTGAATATGGTATTGCCCATGAGGTAGAGAAGATATCATCTTATGGCGTTAAGCCTATGTTATTCCCTCACCTCGTTATCATCAACAAATTGAGCAAATTTGTTCAAATGAGTCAAAAATTGAACTTCAAGGGTTGAGAATATGACATGCGCTCCTTAGGTTATTTCAACCTTTGTTTGTGCATCATCTAAACTGAACCCAATATCATTACACAGTTACGCAACCCTCTCATTTTTACTAGCAATGTGTGTGCTAAGAAGTGTTTGGCAATGGGCAAGTGCAGAAGATAAAACACATCGTCCAGACATTATCATCTCACCAATAGAAAGATTGAATGAGATAGTCTCCCTGTGCCACCTCTCAGCAAATGCAGACAAGTGCCAAACGTCTATTAAATTGTAGTATGTGTGTCCAAGATCAGCTAAGTCGAATACTTTGATGGAATTCCAAAACCAATTCACGGTAGAAGTTGGAACTGAAGCTCACATAAATAAATAATTCATTGTTATTCTTTTGATGATTAAATAAATAAATAAATAAATAAATAATTCATAATTAAATAAATAAATAATACATAATTAAATACATTTAGATTTAAAATAATTAATCTATAATTAAATAATTACATATCTAATCCATATGTGGATCGTCACATGTTTCACAAAATGTGGTAGCAAATATATTTTAATAAGGCCTCTAGAAACCTCTGAACAAATGGTGGTGGTGGTGAGGGTAGTCTCTGAAATGGTGTAGGTGGTAATAGTGGCGGCGGCGCAGACATCTCGTCTTGTACATATTCAGCGTCAACATGTGCTTGAGAGCGATAGTTTTCCCTTCTAACTTGTTGTCGTTTTGTAGTAGCCATCGTTTGACGCTTTCTGCGTACAAACTCATGTTGAGTCTCCTTGTTGTGTCGGAATCGAGTAATATCATTGTCACCTTCCATCTCTAAAAGCAAAAAATCAGCACTTGTCACATTTCAACATTTTGTTTATTTCAAATTTCAACAACATAAACTACAACACAATATAAACTTATATCTCACTATAAACTCATTACAAATCAAATGCAATTTGTGAAACACTTGGCACACGACATCTATAACAACTTATTCAACAGTTTTTCATATTTCATTAACAACAACGAATTGACATAATAACAACAAAATCATTATTGATTGCTAATATAAACTACTTTAAATTATAACAACAATATAAACAAATTATATGTTACTACAAACTTATTACAAATCAAGAATATCTTGTCAAACATTTGGCATACAACAACTATAACAACTTAGAAAACATAAATTCAATTGTAACAACAACTCATTGACCTAACAACATCAACATTCATGTCTAACTATCTATTGAAACTACAACAAAAACATAAACAATAAAATATAAAAAGGAACGTTGTAGTTGATGATTAAGAGTTGATGAATCAAAAAGAGAGGTTTTAGTGTGGATTTGAGGTTAAAAAAATAAGACTGAGTTGAATTTTAGAGAAATTGAGGTTTAGAGAGTTTTTGATTTGGTAAATAGAGTAAATTGGAAAAGGAGCGTTTTGTCATATACTAATGTGTCTACGGGATGCATGATTTCGGTAATTTAAAATATCGGATGCGTGATTCGGATGAATCAAATCCTACAATCCGGTAATGATCATTTTAAGGTTTTTTATTTGGATAAGCAATTTTCTGTAAACAATGCTATGGGAAGACAAGACAAGTCAAGTTTTTTTCTTTGATATTTTAAAGTCCATTTAATGCACATAATATAAAAATAAAAATATAATATAAAATTGAATAAAGATAACATATATAGTAATTATAAAATAAATACTACTATATTATTGGATACTCATGTGACAACAAACAATATAAGATTTTCTTCTCTCACATGTTTAGTACACTTTCATCATGATAAGATATACATATATCTTATTTTAAAGACAAAATTATCATTGTGATTGAAACAATTAGATATTTTTTTTTTAAATTCATTTATAATACTTTTAAATAATATAAATGAACA
>JBBPBT010000850.1:22699432-22722089 GCA_037974875.1 Cicer bijugum | reverse complement strand
AAAATTTTGAATAATTTTTTTCAAGAACATTTAAAGTATTATACAAAATTTTTCCATAAAAATTTAAATTTTTTAATTTAAGATAAATTAATCATTAATTTTTTAAATGTCATGAAATTGAGATAAAAATAACAAAGTTTTTGACTTAAAAATTATATTTTTAAAATATTTTTTTAGTCTTAATTTTTAATTCATTTTATGTGGAGTAGTAATTTTTTATAATGTTGTAAATATGTTTATAAAAAATTCATTAAAAAATATAGTCGATATTTTAATAGATATTAAAAATATTTGTATAATAATTTTATAAAGACAAAAAAATGATAATTTTTTTTTCAAGTACTGAAAATTTTTTTAAAAAATTTTATTAGATTAAAAACTTATATAACAAAAGAATAGAAATAAAAGAAGGGGGTTTTATGTGATTCGAGCGGGTGTGAAAACAATCCCCCAATAACTCAGGCCTAGTTCAAGAAAAATTGAATTTGGGCCCAAAAACCCAGTAACTCGTTGCATTGATACACATAAGCCCTAATCGGTAGGTTTATAGAGTTGAAGTTTCAGCGCAGCCTAAATCTCTTGTAGAGGAGAGAAGAAACCCCGCCGCAGCCATGGGAAGAAGTAAGCCCCATTTTTTATTTCACTTTCATTTTTTCTATGTTGAACTTCGTTAATCCTTTTTGCGGTTTTAGCTAAATCTGTTTTCCATTGTTTCTGTAAAAAAACATATATAGTTTTCAGTTTCGTTTGTGAAAGTTAGGTTATGCTGAAATTTGATTTATCAATATGTTGGTTTGTTGTTGTTGCTGCAAAATGGATCTAAATAATGTTTAGTTGTTTTAAATAGAGAATCGGGAGGATTTTTATAAGGTCAATAGAATGAATGATTTGCTTTGAGTATATGTTGGATTCAGTTACATAATTTGATCTTCATTTTTCCCAATGGTTATCATTCGATTAAATGTTTAATTTTATTCAGATTTGAATACCTTTTTTATGCTTTCGAGTTTGGTTAATTTTTTGGTCATAGTGATTGTTTGTTAGTTCCTTTGTACGAAAATGATTTGATTTCTGTGGGAGTACGATGGTATTTTATTAAGAGATTGTCTGTATGGGTTATAAGGATCGTTAAGGCTGAATTCAGAAATATTACAATTTTTTATTCCTATATGTGCTTTTTGAACATCCTTTCGAATTGTTAAAATCAAAGTTACTTTAGATTTTTGTGTGTCGATGAGTCATAGCCTTTGATTTTGTCTACTGGTTACTTTTTGTTCATTTGTACTTGTATGAATCATTGTGTCATGATTTGTGATCTTTTATATGTGAAATTTCTAGTATTCATATTCATAATTTGATTGGTGTTTAATTTAGGACCTGCAAGGTGTTACCGACAAATTAAAAACAAGCCTTACCCCAAGTCACGTTTCTGTCGTGGTGTTCCTGATCCCAAGATCAGAATTTACGATGTTGGCATGAAGAAGAAGGGTGTTGATGAGTTTCCCTTCTGTGTTCATCTGGTTAGTTGGGAGAAAGAAAATGTTTCAAGTGAGGCACTGGAAGCTGCTAGGATTGCTTGCAACAAATACATGTCCAAATTTGCTGGAAAGGATACATTCCACTTGAGAGTCAGGGTACATCCATTCCATGTTCTTAGGATCAACAAAATGCTTTCATGTGCTGGAGCTGATAGGCTTCAGACCGGTATGAGAGGTGCATTCGGAAAGCCACAAGGTACTTGTGCTAGAGTGGCTATTGGGCAGGTCCTTCTTTCCGTCCGCTGCAAGGACAGCAACAGCCATCATGCACAGGAGGCTCTTCGTCGTGCTAAGTTTAAGTTTCCCGGTCGTCAAAAGATCATTGTTAGCAGGAAGTGGTATGTGTTTGTTCTATCAGAAGCTACCTGTAATATATCAAATTGATTAATGAAGTATACTATCTTATATATGTTTTAGTTTTGCAGTATCAGATTACTTGGTTTTTTTTGTCGATGTGTTAATTTATGTCTAATGTATTATTGTTGTTTTAAATGCTTGTTCAGGGGATTCACCAAGTTTAACCGTCCCGATTATCTGAGGTACAAGGCAGAGAATAGGATTATGCCTGACGGTGTGAATGCAAAGGTAATTTGACATGAATGCTGTTTTCTGCATATTGTGTAGATATTTATATACTGGTACTTTCTTCAGCTAGTAATTTGTGTTTCAAACTACAATTTCGTTTTGTGGTTTTGCAGCTTCTTGGATGTCATGGACCATTGGCTAACCGTCAACCTGGAAGAGCCTTTTTGAATGCCAGTTCTAATGCTTAGGATTGTCTGTTATGTTGAAATATTAGAGTTTATATCACTTTGGTTTTCCAAGAGTGAATTTGAATTTGTTACTTTGTATGCGCATTATATTAAACTGAGTTCAGTTAATTTCCTTTTTGAAGACAAACTGAAATGGATTATTAATGTTATTTTTTGTTTATTTACAATTTCTCATTTTCTACATTGATATTCCAGAATCTCATGTACTTCGACAACTTATTGTCTGTAAAAAAAAAACTTTTGATTGGTTCGTATTTAAAAATGTCAACACACTACTAGTCTATTAAATGTATCACTCTGTATAAATTACATCGAGTTTTCAAAAAACTTATCAATCTTAAACATCATTAGCATGATGTCACTATGTTTTATTATATTCATAAAATATATCTACAAGTATCTAATAGTGAAATGATTAAATTAGTGTATACAAAATTTAACGTTTGCTATGTAAGAAAATTGAATTAAACTACACATTGCTGTTGTTGATAACTTGCAGTCCAATCATAAGTAGGTTGACTCAATTTTCCCCAATTATGTAACCTGGTCGACCATCTAATAGCTAAAGGTTATTATAACTGTGAAAAATGAAGTTATGATTCAATAAACAAATTGTTTGGTTCTGCGTTGATTCTCTTATATTGATGGTTCCTTGCAAACAAACCCTCGGTTACTCTTTCTAGAAGACCTTTTAGAGCAAACATTTTCATACAAATTGGTAAATGGATGACAGACAAGAGTAGGACAACTCAACACGAAAACTTTTAAAATATTTTAAAAATTGACATAATTAGAGGTTTGCCACAATATTGATTAAACGAAAACAATCTAATTTCCACAGAAAAAATTCTATTTCCACATAAAAGACCGATGAAATTATTACACAAAGATTTATCTGTTTCTTGCAAATTATTGTCAATATTGCTGCAGTTAATGGTTGAGATGGAAGAGTAAAAACTTCGTAAGGATGAATAGAAGAACTAATTGAGAAAGAAGGAAGGACGGTGCCGGATTGCCGGAAAACGGTGTCTGAAGGTCGAAGGTCGGAGATCTTTGGTAACGGCAAAATCAGAGTGAGATTGCCTGAAAGGCGAGATGGAAGAGTAACTAGGTATTAGAGAAAATAATTAGGGTTCAAGTGTGAATGAAATTTGAGAGTTGAGTGGATAGTAATTGAATAAGTGAAGAGTAATCGGGTAAAATCCAAAAATAAAACACTAGTTAACATTCAACCAGTTTGATAAATGAGTTGGATCTTAATATTATTAAATACATTGATTTAGACCCGTTATGAAATTTGAGGTTCATTACTGGATTTTTTTGCAGAAAACTACTTGTGTCATGTCATAATCATTGAGAGACAAAGTAATGGAACGAGAACGAGACGCTCTTGTGAGAAGTTGGGGGCGGCTGAGATTTATTTTGTTAGGGATTAAAGTTTTGCTTTGTTTTTTAGATTTTAAATACACTTTTAGTCTCCTAATTAATTTGATTGTGAAAAAATGATAAGAAATTTTAATAATATTATTTTTAAATAAAAATTTCTGTAAACTTTTCAAACAAATAAATAAATTTTGCTCTAAATTTTTTTGAAAATTAATAAAAAATTATATTTTTGTTTTAGAAATTTCTGAACATATTTCACAGCCATAAATAAATTTATAATTTTTTTTTCTTTAAAATTTCTCAAAATACAAAAAGAATTCTTATACTTTTCTTTCAGAAATTAAAAAAAATCAAATTTTTAACAATAAACTCAATAGACAATCACATCTAAATAAGAAGCCACTATAATAATATAAGCCTCGATTACAAACAAAAAGAAGTTTGGAAAACTCATAATTTTGTACCCTTTTATCAGGGTGTGATGTTTTCTATGAGTAGCATCTGAAACTTCGGAACTCATAATTTACATAGTGTGACTCAGAAACTTATGCACCGGTTAGTGCATGTAGAAAATGTAAAGCTGATTGGTAGAGATAATCCCTGATAATTACTCACTTGTCTTCAATAGAATGACTAGATTAACCACCTAAATGCCTCAAGAATTATTTTTTTTCCAGAAGACACTGCAACATGCCATAGTCAGCACAAAGCATCTTACTTGGGTTTGTCATTTAAGGTTACAAGCGATTTAAGCACTCCTGGACTTATCTTGTCCGAGAGAGCACCTGCCTCTGATATAAGAAATGATTTATCCTTCACAATGCTCTGTAGTTTCTTCGCCTCAAAGTCAAGTTGTGCTTGATCTGTAATAAGATGATTCGTTAAAATATACCACAGACTTTCGATAGAAATCAGCTTTTAGACAAAAAGGAACTGACACTGAGCTATAGTTCAAACTTGGACTTTCACAATAATAATAATGATCAATTAAGGAACAGAGATATTCAGTCTCATCAGAACTTTTAAACTATGAGTTGATGCATAATACGGAATCACTGATCATCCATGCTCGATCATTTGCATGTAATACTATGTACAAATTCTATGTGTTTCATGATGAACAATAAACTAATATAAAATTAACTGGCATTTGAAAAGCTACACAAAGCAGCAGACAAAACCAAATTTAGGTAAAATTGCATTCAATTTCAGCACTGTATATTTCTTAATCACATGAAGAAATTGCTTACCACAATCAGATTGAACCAATGAAGAGTACGACGAGCAATTTTAACATCTTAAAAAATTTTACAAGGAAAACAAAGGTTAAAAATATCCAATACATGATTGCATCTGCATATTGTTTCTCATATCAAGGATAATAAGAGTCTATAATCCAGACTACAAAATTAATGCATATAACTTAGAAAATATGGAAAATAATCCCACAAGTATTCCCAAAATATGGAAAGTCATCTCGAAGTATTTCTAAATTGTACTCAAGCAAAGATGGAAAAATTCCAATGATTGCGGGCTTTTATCAAACAAATACTACTGTGAATGGCCACATACAGTGGTGTGAGTTAGCATGACTAATCAACATTTTTGCCAGAGTAGATGAAAAAGACAACTAACACAAGCAGACATTTACAGATATTTTTCCATGCTTCTTTTTTTCATTATTATTTTTCTTGACAGTTAAAGGACCATGAGAGCAGAATTGTATAAAAAACCTGTTTCCAATATAGTATGGGCAGCATGAAATGGAATTCCCACAAACAGATCAGTTCCTGGAAACATCGTCCATGTCTGCTCAAAAGAGTCATGGTTACCACAAGTTGTACACACCTCTTGCACCAAAGGTCTTGAGCCAGTGCCTGAAACCCCCTTCATTATTGATCCAAAAGGAGATGGAACACTACTCGTTGTTGTCCGAGCCTTTTTCCTTAATGCAGTAAGTGCTTCTCTGCTCCCATTCCTCAACTTATCATTCTCAACCAGCTGCACATTCACCAAAACAGAAAATTGCATACTCGCTTTTATAGAAAAAAATATTCAACAAAGGATCCAGTAGAAGGAAAAGTCTTTGTTAGCCTAGTGAACAAAACGTTTGTTGATTGACACTATTAAATTTAAGGCAGTTAAGGGACATAGCATAGTAATGTGGAAACTCTTTTTGGGATTAAGTGAGTAGTTACTTGTACACACAAAGTGTACGGCATGAGTCACTTTGTACTGGTTGGTTCTTGTAGTTTTTGTTTTAAAATTGATTTTGGGTTTTAGTTTGACACTTTCATGCACAGTTGTCAATTAATGATAGCAGCACAGAGTGGTAAACACTTTAGTTAGCTACATATCGTGGGATGACCTGCTAATCTGCTATACAAAAGATCATAGAAAAATAAAATAAATAATTTGCCTTTGATTGGTTTTTGCTGTGTTAGGCGTGGAGTTGATGTTTGGGTTCTGATTTGATATTCTCACTATTTTTGCTTACTATCAATCAAGTGGTTGGCTTGAAGTCTTTGACACCAGTAAGGGAGGTGAGTTTTTGTTTTGGGTTCTATAAGACCTAGGGTGGAACATCAGGGAGAAGGTTGCACGGAAGCCAATAAGTAGAAGGTCGAAGATTGCGTTGACGTGTCTGGAAAAAATATTGAGGAACGCTAAGAGTAAGGAGTAGCACAAAAGACGTCTAATCTAAGAGCCATCTACCTTGGACAACACCAACTATTGTTATTCAGGATATGTGTTTATGCCCAACTTCTCTGGTTGATGGATTTAGGTTGAACACATTTTGTCATCGAAGGGTGCATTAGCTAAGTTTTAAGAAAATGTATTCACAAGAGAACTTCTCTTCAGAAGCCACTTTTTCTAGCTTATAGAAAAAGCATTTCATCTTGTATGGCTTTTACTTTTTCTTCAAAAGCAACTAATCTCATTGAGATTATTTATACATTTTTTCAATAAAAAATGAAATACTTTCTTAAATAGTACATAAACTAATTTAAGTTTCCTTTTCATCAAGCCAAGAGCTTAATACAGCTTCCAGCATGATGAAGAGTGCTAGGGTCATAATATAGATTTGAAAAGTACTATCAGGTCATTCAATTGAATGCATATAGCCCAATCAACTTGAAAGGCATGAGTATCTTGTTCTGAATAAAAATGGAAGCTAAGAAAAGCATAAAAAAACTATCAACTTGCCACCGAGAGTCAGGGGATGTCACGGGGTAGGATTGCCCCACATGGTAGATTTGGGTGGTTTCAGAGTGATTTGAACTCCGTACATAGGGAGGTGATAGCCCTAAGTCTAGGTCCCTAACCAATTGTGCCAATCCCTAAAGCATATATATGAGCCTGAACTCCTAAGGAAGTGAATTATAACGAGTAATCAGTGAAATACTTAGCTCCTACATCCATAAACTTCAACCTCAGCATGGTCCCAAAAGATTATTTGAATGCATGAATATGAAATTTTGAATTACCTGATGTCGTGCTAAAAGAAGATGTTCAGCTTGGAATTCCAATTCTGTTAATTTGTTTAGAAAACGTTTCGTGTTCTCATCCATATTTGCAGAGAAGAAACTTCTGGAAAGATGTAAATAATGGATATTTAGAATGAAAGCAGGAAATAGTATAAGTTGCGAATCGCGTTAAGCATGAAAGACGACTTTCTGGCTCGCCTCCGTTTTACACTTTTCATAACTTTTAATACCTCCATGGTTATAGTTGTGTCTAGGGGCTGTTATAATCAAATCCATTTTTTTATTTTAAAATTGATTACAAAACTGTTTGTAAATTCGGTTATAGTTATGCAACCGATTTTCGATAAATACAATTTTAAAACCAGTTTTTTTTTTTCCTCAAAACTGGTTAAAAGTCGGTTATTTTTTAATATTTAATTTTAAAAAACCATTTATTCATAGTTTAAAAATCGGTTATTTAAAAAAATCGATTATTCATATTTTAAAAATTGATCATTTTCACAAAATGAAAACTCAATAAGAAACAAGGATCAACAATACAGCTACTTTGTCGTCCACCAAAGAGAACATTAGAGGTAGTGGCGGAGCTTGAGTGAAAACCTTGGGGTGGCCGACATAAAAATATAATATATAAATTAAATATATAAATAATACTATATAGCAAAATTAATCTTCTCTTGCATGTTGAAATCCACAGGGGTAATATTTTTCAACTAGAGTGCAAAATTTATCTAAATCAATTCTTGCATGTTCAAATCAATTCTTTTACTCTTCTTCATTCTCACAAACTTATCTAAATCAATCAATTTAAAAATGCAACAAAACTCAAACACCTTATATGCAACAAAAAAACTCAAACACTTCATATGGAAATAAAATCAAATACCTTATGTGCGACAAAAAAACTCAAACACTTCATATAGACATAAAATCAAACACCTTATGTGCGACAAAAAACTCAAACACTTTATATTAACATAAAATCAAACACCTTATGTGCAACACAAACACTCTAAAAAAAAAAAGCACTTACGTTTAATTGAAACTCCAAATCAAAATTCCAAACTCCAAATCAAAGCTTCAAACTCAACACTAACAATGTAAGCTTTAAATTTCATGCTAACATAAATCAAACCTAACAAAAATCAGCACTAACTAACAAAAATCAGCAATACCAAAATAGAAATTCGAACCTTTTGAGAGTTGCAGCGAACAAAGCAGTCAGGAAGAGGCGATCAGGAGAGTTGCAGCGAACAGGCCCGACAGTGACGAACGGGCGGAACGGCCACAGAGGCAGTCAGGCAGAGGCGGCCGCCGCAGGGGAGCGATTCGTGATTTGGCAGAGGAGCAGAGGCGGTCGCGCGTTTGTCGTGATTGATTCGTGAATCTGATTATGGAAGAGGGAAAGAGGAAGGCTGCTGTAAGTTGTAAGCAAGAGGGAGAAAATCAGAGAAGAGAACAGAGAAGGAGAGAGGCTGGATGGAAGAGAGAAGAAGAAAGAGAAAATTAAATTAAGTTTAAATATTCTTGTAATTCTTTAGTTTTAATATGGACATTTTAGTCATTTTACCTATAATTTTTTTTTGGGTGGCCGCAGCCCCTCTTGTCCTTGAGAAGCTCCGCCCATGATTAGAGAAACATGGATCAACAATACAATTGAATAATCAACAAGAAATCAATAAGCTCAATTAGCAAACTTGGATAGCATAATAGGAAAAATTAATATTAAGATCAGACTCCTCAAATCAAATTCAAAACTCAAACATCTTCTAAGTTACCAACCTAAACATTTCTCTCACACACTTTATTCACACATCATAATTTTGTAGCACAATTCAGTAAGCCAAAAAAACATTTTCTTTGGATGCATTTCATAGCAAAGAAAACCTATATTTAACAATATCTAAAAATTTCATTACAATTTCAAGGCTACAGTGCAAAAACCACATGAAAATCAACCTCAAATAAGAGAAAAAAATCTAGTCACAATTTTTGAAAAAAATACCTTCTCCTTTTCCTTAAAAAAATAGGCACGAAAAAATCAACATAATATAAGAACATTAATTCAACAAGAAACAACACCCAAAAAAACAATAAAAACTAAACTAAAATGTTCAAACTAAAAACCATAACAACCATTGAAACAACATAAAAGATGAATAAATAAGAGTAAAAACTTAGTAAGGATGAATAGAAATGTACCAGAACTAATTGAGAAAGAAGGAAGGACGGTGCCGGATTGCCGGAAAACGGTGTCTGAAGGTCGAAGGTCGGCGATCTTGGGTAATGGCAAAATCAGAGTGAGATTGCCTGAAAGGCGAGATGGAAGAGTAACTAGGTATTAGAGAAACCAATCCTCTGGTGACCCGTCTCACTTTGGCTATAATTTTTTTTAATGGAGATTATTCTTCGAGTACAATAAACGCTAAAATTCTTTCTCGAGAAATTTAATATATTTTCAGGATTGAATTTGGACTTAGAAAAATTGAAAGAGACTTTACCATCTCAAATAAATACTCGTATCTCACTGTTCCGCACCTTATTTTCATCGAAATAGTTATTAAGACCCATTCTCAAACATTGCAACTATTATTCTATCTATTTCCCTAAAAAATCATTTAACGCTAATATATACTAAACTATTTTTTTTTATTACTTTGAGTTGTGATAAGTTTTCTTTTTTCTATTTTGGTAACTCCATCGTTTTTCCAAATTATCCCATGCATTTAAATATTAATTTCCATTAGATTTTCATATCACTTAAACATAACTCTAAAAATAATTTTTGAAAAGGGATATTTTGTAAAAAAATTAACACAAACTAGACATTCAAACAAATTTGTACCATAAAAAAAAATAATATATATTAATAATATGAACATTTTGATTAATATTTTTTTTTTAATTTGTCAATGTCAACATTACTATAATATCTATTAAAGTTGATTAAATTAAAATTTTTAGTACATTATCTATTCAATTTTGACCTCAATAATTAAATAAATTATTATCATAATTGAAATTAAAATTAAAATTAAAGTTAAAATTAAAATTAAAATCATAACAAAAAATGTAATTTTAAAATAGACTAAAAAATATATCAAGCTCATTTATAGATAACATGTCATTAAACTATTAATAATTTAATTTGATACTATTAAAATATATTAATTTTCAAATCTACCGTAAAAGTCTACAAATATTTAATACTATATTTTAAATTTAATTGAAAATTTTGATCCACGTGACGTATTATACTTGATGAAAAGCACCAGCAACATCTATAGAACACCATCTAAATCTTGTCCTTTACAGTATCAATTATCTTTGCTTAAATGGATTTAGAATTTATTTGGTATTAACAATTTTGTCCTTATAAATTATGTACAAATTATAGGTACCCCTCCAAACATTACTTTAATATATCAGAAGTCCACCACACATATAAAATGCTTTTAGGCTAAAAGAAACTTCACACACACAAGGAAAGATACTTTATTCCTTCTGGTGGTGTGAGAAGAAGATATATTGTAACTGTAATGATGAATGTAGAAGAGGAGGTTGAAAAGCTCAAGGAAGAAATCACAAGGCTTGGAAAGGTTCAAACAGATGGTTCTTACAAGGTATATTTAACAAAACTACTACTCCTTCTTCATCTTTCTATATTCTTCATTATTGTCCTTAGAATCGTATATATATGTATTTCTTGGAATTTTAACCTCACAATTTCTTCACCTCGCATCCCTCATACATGATGCATATAGATAGGCCCTTTAATTAATCACTTGAGTCAGATCTATATATATAAGTACGCGGTATTTGTTGAATGGGAGAACTTTCTTTTTCTAATAGATCTATATCACGAGGGCATTTACAACATTGGATCTTCATTTTTGTTCATAGATCCATTTATCTATTGTGAAATATCATACGGAACATGTGTGCTAACTAACATAAGCATAATTACCACAATATATACAGATATAGTATTTGTTTGTTGTTACAAACCATGGAGTAAAGATATTATGTGAGAATGTTTCCATACAGAAAACCAAAATTGAAGACGGTTGTGTCTTTTAAGTGTTCACAAGCACTGAATTAAGTACTAAACAGCATATCAGTATTTATTGATTTAAAGTTTGGTACATAGAATATAGATCTTGGTCCAAGCGTGTCACGAAAATTAAAATTTGCCTATCCAACGAGGCAGAAAGTAGCAACAAATAACTACAAAAATTGTAATTGGATGTGTCTGACAAATTTGAATCCTCTATCTCGTGTTTTGATCATTTTGGTGACTGTAGTGTATTTTAAGAAGAAATAGATGATTAAATTAAATCAATAAAAATTATTTGAATGAAAAAAAAAATTTGATTAGGAGAAAAATAAAAACAAAGTCACAAAATGAAGGTAGGATTTGGATTCGTGTGTCTACATATAATTTTAAATGTTTATTCTGTTTTTATTCATTATTTTGCTGATATAGTACTATGGTACCAGAATCTATGAATTAACTAGTAATGGTGAATTTATTTACTTGTCAATGTACAATTTGTAATAGTTCACTCTTAAACACCCATGAGTTTGTCTTGCTAATTTCATTACCCAACGCACAACTCTTTAATAATTGAGTAAAATAATTGTTGCATTGTGAAGGTTACATTTGGAACACTCTTTCACGATGATCGGTGCGCAAATATATTTGAAGCACTCGTTGGTACACTAAGAGCTGCTAAAAAGCGTAAAATAGTTGCTTATGATGGTGAGCTACTGTTGCAAGGAGTCCATGATAATGTGGAAATCACTCTTAATCATGTCCCTGCAGCTGTCAACTGATGCAGTTGCGAAGGGCCATTGAGTATCCTTTGCTGCTTGAACCACATACATGTTTTATGGCCGGTGAGATACTATTTTGCGTGATTGTGTAATATATATGCTTTTGGAGAGGACTAAGATATGCATCTCGTCATAAACTCATTACCATTTAGTTTCAGTTTATCACTTGCAAAACCAAACATATTTGTGAGGTAACATTTTGTGCAACAAAACTCTACCATCTATATATATTATGTTCTGCTTCCTTTATTTTATCCTATTTGTTTAGGATGTAGCCACAGAACCATTGAAATCTATGCACTAACATTTTTTTATCTCATGTTGATATGCAATGACTACAAAAGATTATGGCTTGTTTATCAGATGCACATTGTTATCAAACTATTTCTTAGTGTTCAACATATGCTCAATCAAGTGTGCGAATGTTGTAAACCCCTAGGATACCGAGTCTAATTCTTACTAAAAAAAAATGCTCAAGACAAGTATTTAAAGCCGAGTATGTCTAAAATCATGAAAAAGAACCAATTCAAGACATGACTTCCTTAACAGGGTAATATTTCTAAAAGAACGAAAGGTGTTGAAGAATCAAGAGACCGCAGTTGAGTTAGTATACTACCATTCAGTGAACAGCCCGTGCTGAATTGATTTCAAATAAGATTAACGGTGGAGTATAATTGAAGGGCTGTACATGCTTTTCGGCGGGGTCAAAAAATATATAGCAAAAAAAGAAAAGTCGACAAATTTAATACTGTTGAAAATTAAGTGGGCATTGGTGAGGAGATGTTGTCACGATGATCCATTGATAATAAATGCTTTGGAGAAGGCTCTGAGCTGCTTGAGTTTCATCGGGTGTGCCAGATAAGATAATAGTAGTCCTGTTACTTGTTCCAGGACGAGGTTCGCGAATAGTAACCTTGGCACCTGATATCTGATAATGAGAACACAACCAGTTCAAAACACGGTTATAAGGTGCAATGCTCACAATAACAATGCCATATCTGGACAAAAACACGTAAGCAGGGACTATAAATGCAGCCAAAGTTTCTAATACTTTCTGTATCATTGCATAGTTTTTATCTAGGAACAAACTTTTGAACAAATAACCAATTATGAAATCAAAATAGGGATCATACTTGCACGTTAACAATGACTAACACGACGAGCTTGTAAGCAACCAAACAAACTGTGATATGTATAAACTTATCTGAGCTTATGTACCTGTCTCAATTGATCCAGATTGCTGCTACCATTTTCCCCATATACATAGTTACAATGGCAGTTTTACTCCCACTGCAGACCAAAAAAGTGTAATAATCAGAACATGACAGTTTGTGACATCTTAGTCTATACTATTTCATTATATTATTATTGTGGTTATGTGGCATTTGAAACTTTTATAAGCTCATGGATGGAAGAAAGTTCAAAAAAAGAGATAGTATCCTTTGAAATGTTCAACCAAGAATATGATAGATATATCATAAAGTTTTTCTTATCAAGCACGTCTCAATAAAATTTTCGTGAGTTCTTTTGTGAAAATATTTTATATTTTAAAATGTGTTAATTTTAATTTACTAATACGAACATGTGAGATTCACGGAATAATTATTTTAATAGAGAAGATAAAATATTAATTAAAAATATTTACATTATTTTCAAAAATAAAGACAATTGTTTACTCTAAGAGTATTTATTTGTTAATATAAAAATTTAAAACAAATTTTTAAAAATGAAAAAATATTTTTCCACCAATAAGTGAGATTGATAATCGATATTCTTTAGAATGTATTTACTTATAACAAAACTTAACGTATACATTAGATGTCAATAGTGTGAAAAAATGTATTTATTTTGGCTTTATATGTTGACAAGAGAGTCACATGTATATTAGGAGACCTCGATGTGCATAATTTCAAGAGACCAGGTCCTTATGTAGAAAGACTATCTTGTGGGGTTGTGAGCAATTGAGCAAAACCCACGACACAACTATCTCGATTAGTCCTTGATGTTCACTTAGGATTAGTCCTAGTCCTAGTCGTAATTCTTATTGAATGAATTATAAATAAAATTTGATCAAATTACTCATTTTAGAAAAGATAATTTGAGAATATTTAATTACACAATTTCAATAATATTAATATATATTTTAAAATATTGGAATTTAAATATAAAAAATCTAATTTAAATTAAACTGTTTGTAATTAAATCGGATTGAATCAGATTTTATTTTTTGGGAAAACATGTCATTCAAACCAAATTGAACCTAGTGTTATTTTGTCTTTAAATCAAATAGTTTTTTCTTCAAAACTTCACTTGATATAAAATTTGGTTATATATAGTATTGAATCTGGTCCAAACACCACCCTTTTTAGCTTTCATCATTACATGTCAATTGCAATATCAGGTAGTTTTGTTCTCCTTGTCATAACCACATTCTTAATATCTTATCATCAAACCATAGCACAGCCAGATTTTAATTCAAGATGCCATGACTATGGAAACTTCACATTAAATAGCACATATCACAAAAATCTGAACACTCTTTTATCAACTCTCACTTCCAACACGAAATTCACCTATGGTTTCTACAATTTCAGTTACGGCGAAGACAACGACAAAACGCCATTGGATTATGTAGAGGAGATGTTAATCAACAAAACTGTATTAACTGTCTCAAAAAAGTTCAACACTCCATCTCCAAAAAATCTGCACAAACAAAAAAGAAGCAATTGTTTGGATTGACAGATGCATGCTGCGTTACTCAAACAGATCAATATTTGGTCTAATGGAAACAGCACCAGGGTTTTCTATGTTTAGTCCATTTAATGCAACAGACGTAGATAACTATAATAAAGTGTTGGGGAAATTGTTGTATAATTTGAGAACAGTAGCAGCTACAGGTGATTCTATGAGAAAATATGGAACAGCAAATGTAACAGGTCCAAATTTTCAGGATATATATAGTCTTATGCAGTGTACACCTGATTTACGGTATTTGGATTGTAATGAATGCTTGCAAAGTGCTATAGCGGGACTTCCTTCATGTTGTGAAAATAAGATTGGTGGGAGAGTTATTAGACCAAGTTGTAATATTAGATATGAAAATTATAGGTTCTATGATCAACTTATAAATGTGGAACCAAAAGTACCTCCAGCTAGTACTTCATCATCCACCAATCACACTTGCTCCAAAGGTATGTATGTAACCTTTGTTAGCTTTAAAGCTATTGTTTAGAGTGCAAATATAATGAAATATGGAATGAGATATATGTTCTAGGACTTTTTTATTTAACGAATGAAGTGTATTATTTATATATGATTCATTCTAACCGTCCTCTAACTAATTGAGTGATTAGTTAGTTAGTTATCATATACAATTAACACTTTATTTGAATTACACATTTTCTGATACAAAGAACGTTCTTGGTTTATCTGACTAATCTAATTTTCTAGAACATTTTTGATTTCTAACATTTTCTCTTAATTCAAGTATCTAAGTGAAATAACTCCTAGCATTTGTTTTAACTCCTCAAATCTGATTGTCCAATTGCACCTCAATTTGACAATATGTGAGTTCTAACTTGCATCTTCCAATTTGATCTCTTAAGAAGTAAAACCTTGTTTCAACGTGCTTGCTTCTTCCATGAGATACATGGTTCTTTGCTAGATTTATGGCTGAGACGTTGTCAATCATCAATGGAACTGTTCGACATACTTCAATCTTCAATTCTACTATCAATGATTCCAAGCATAATGCTTGGCAAACTGCATAGCTGTCAGCAATGTATTCAGCCTCATATGAAGACAGTGCTACTGCCTGCTTCTTTGAACATCATGCTATTGGAGATATCATGAACTTGAACACATAGATTCAAGTGCTTTTTCTATCATTCTTATCTCCACATCAATCTGAATTTGAATACCCAACCAAGTCTCTATTTTCTTGCTTTAATTATGTTGCAAATACGATTCCATGCTCCAATATTCCTTAAATGTATCTAATGATCCTCTTGGTTGCCATCCAGTGAGAATGCTTGGGATTCTCCATGAATATGCTAATAACCCCTACAATGTAGCAGATATCAGATCTTGTGTTGCATAAGTATCTTAGAGAACCAATAACTTGCTTGAACATGGTCGAATCAGCTAACTCTTCTTCAGTTTTTGTTCCCAGCTTTGCATTGCATTCAATTGGCGTGATAGCACGGTTGCAGCCAACCATATTAAACATTCTTAAGATCTCTCCAACATATTTCTTCTCGTGTATCAACAATCCTTCTTTTGTTTCAGTAAACTCCATGCCCAGAAAATAACCCAATTTGTCCAAATATGTCATTTCAAACTCATCTTTCATGATTTCTTTGAATTCTACAATTGCCTTGCTGTTGCTACCAGTTACCAACAAATCATCAACATATAGACATATTAGGATCATTGTAAGCCTTCCATTTAGTGTGTAATTCTCCACATAAACTCCATATTCCACTGTGCATTTTATGAAGCCAATGCCCATTAGAAATGAGTTAGTTATTTTGTTCCAAGCTCTTGGGGCCTGCTTTAAACCATAAAGAGATTTCCTCAATTTGAATACTTTATCCTCCTTTTCTTAATCATAAATCTTGGTGGTTGAGAGACATACACTTCCTCTTCCAACCATTCATTCAGAAATGCAAATTTAACATCAAGTTGACACATCATCCAGCCTCTACCACAAACCAGTGCAATTACAAGTTTGATTGTTTCAATTCTGGCCACTGGAGCAAACACTTCAAAATAATCTATGTCTTCCGTTTGCAAGAATCCCTTGACAACCAATCTACCTTTGTTCTTAGCAATTGTTCCATCTGGATTCAAGTTCAATTTGTAGACCCATTTACTTTAATATGTTTTTGTTTTGGAGGCAAGTCAGTCACCAATTCTGGTTCTTCTCAATTGTAGTGATCTCTTCCATCATTGCTTTCTTCCAGGGTACTTTATTCAAGGTTTCTTCAATATTCAAAGGTTATGAATTTGCAAATAAAGCAAAATGTACCAGATCTCCACTTTTGTCAACTTCATTGTCATTGTAAACTTCAAATTCTCTTAAGTGTGTTGGTAGATGTCTTGCCCTATGAGGTCTGAAGTAACAATGTCGATTTACAAGGAAGGGGAGTTTGAATTGTAAATGTACCTTTTTAAAATTCCTGTTAAAAACTTAAGAAAATAACTAAAGATTGATCTTGGTTATGAAAATAGAAAACATAAAACATTCTTGGTTTTTGTTATAAAACAGAGAATGTTCCTTGATTAGCTTAAAACAGAAAATCAGTTTGTATTTTATCTTAGTTAATCAATTAAGTTTAACAAATAAAGAGATAGGATAGAGAATACCACACAAAGAAATATCCTAGTTCACCCAACTTGGGTTACGTTCAGTCCTCACACTGTCAGATTTTCCACTAAGTGTTTAAAACAAAGAACCTTCTTGATTTTACAGCACCTAGTCTAGATCAACCTTGATCTATTTTAATCTCTATTACTTTCCACCCAGAAAGTAACAACAACACCTATCTAACTTTGATAGGATTCAATATAATCTAAACAAACTATAAAGAAACTCTTCTAGTTTGAGTTTTTACAATAAGATTGTTTTTGACAGAATCTGAGATATCTCAACTCTTGTTTGAGATTTGATTCTTTACAAAGAATTTAGTAATAATTAAGCAATCTGATATGAGAATTTAGAATTGCTTCTTCTTTGCGAAATTTCAAAACTTCAAGTATGTGTATGTGATTGATTTGTGGGATTTTACCACACTTGAATTTCTTGGTTTATTCTTGGATATTGGCCTTCTATTTATAGGCTTTAGAAGCATTTAATGAAGGTCAAAAAGAGCTGTTGATAGTGCTTTGTATTTTTGACTGAAACCAATATTTCAGAATAAAGATAATCCAAATTTGACTATTCTGTTACAACATTTAAATCGGTTTTGTCTTCTAGTGAAATATTCTTTGAAGTTTCTCCCTTAATCTTGTAAGGTACAGTTTCGATCTTGAGTCTTTAATGTAGCCAAAAGAAGTTTGGAGAAGGATTATAAGCCATTGCAGAAGAGAACAAATTGTTGCTGGAGTTATGCAGAAAACAAAGATTGATTATCAATCTGGATTTGTCATTTTGATCATTTTGGAGATTTGATGATCAATCTGGAGTTCCTGTTTTTATCATTTTGGATGTCCTGTTTAAAGTCTTATCATATATAAAGGTTGATCAAACTTTCTTGACAGTTTGATTTTAGAGTTTCAAATTGTTTATTTTGACTGTTTTTGAGTCCTTTTATTTTAGTGATCTGATAACCTTTTTGAGCTGGGATGAATCCTAATTATTCCTTGCCATGTACTGATTATATTTAAATAAATTTTCGAGGCATAATCTTGGTTAAAGAGGTGAAAAATGATTGATCAATATGCTGTGATGAACATTCTTGAAACTGGAAATCATTGTGTAGAATGTTCTTGTTGCTGTCTTTTCTGCTTTGCTTGATTCTGTTCTTAATTAAATTCACTCAAAAGGACAAGTTAAATTAACATAACATTTCAGAAACATAATTAACTTTCTTAATTAACCTTTGTTTATTTTCATCAAAACTTTAAATATGGAGTTTGTCTCAACAAGGTCTGCTTGACTCTACTCTGCCATCATCTCTGTTTACACTGGTATGATGATCCTCTTGCACTTGTAAGGGAATTTGTGTAGGTTGGCTCAAGCTGCTAGTCTCTTGTTCCCAGTCATTGTGCTGGTTGCTGTTGGCTTTTTGTGTCCAGTCCCACTACACTTACTTAACGATTTTCACATCTCTACTGACTACCACCTTGCCTCTGATACAATCATAGAGCTTGTATGATATAGTTGAATGGTATCCTACAAGTATCATTGCTTCACTTTTGTCTTACAACTTTGTTCGTCTCTGATTTGGTACATGGTTAAAACATAGAGCACCAAATGTTCTCAAATGCCCTACTATTGACTTCCTTATACTCCAGATCTCCTATGGTGCCTTCTTTGGAAGTTTCTTTGTTGGACATTTATTTAAGATGTAGGTAGCAGTTGATGCAGCCTCACCCTAGAACTTGTATGGCAACTCCTTTCCCTTCAACATACTTCTAGTCATGTCTAGGATAATTTTATTTCTTCTTTCAACCAATCCATTATGTTGTGGTGTGTATGAGGCAGTCACTTCATGCTCAATTCCATGCTTGACACAGAATTCCTCAAACTCATGTGATCTATACTCACCACCTTTACAATTTTTTCACTTTATTTTTTAACTTTCACTTTGAAATTCTTAAACATTTCAAGTTCTTCATCTGTGGTATTTATCAAATAAATCTACAAAATTCTACTACAATTCATCAACAAAGGTTATGAAACATTTGTTACCTCTTAGTGATGACACCTCAAATGGTCCACATATGTCACTATGAACCACTTCAAGAACGTTCTTCGCTTTTGCTTGCACTTGTGATTTAAAGGAATTTCTTGATTGTTTCCCTGCCATAAATACTTCACACACCTTCTTAAGGACATCAGTTATAGGAATTCCACTAACCATTCCTTTTGTCCCCAATTGCTGCAAGCTTCTGAAATTGAGATGACCAAATCTTGAATGCCACAACCAGTTTTATCACCTGAGCTCACTGCTGCTAGACATTAGATACTTGCAGCATGTATATTGATGACAAAGGTTCTATTCTTTGATATATGAGCCTTCAATATCAACTTATTTTGCCTATCATACATCTCTAAAGCATCATCATTCATAATTAGCTGAAATCATTTTTAAATCATTTGTCCTATGCTGAACAAATTGCTTTTCATTCCTGAAACATATAACACATTTTCAATCACAACTGTTTTGCCATTTTTCCTTTTGATTACCATGTTGCCAGCTCCCTCAACTTCCAAGATTCTATCATCAACAAACCTGATCTTGCTCTTTCTTGATGTATCAATGTCCACCACCCATTCCTTGTGACTTGTCATATGATTTTAACATCCAGTGTCAAGAAACCAGAATTGCGACGAATAATGTTCTTCATTTGTGGTATCCATCAATAACACTCTTTCAGAGTCTGACGAAAAATGTTCTTCGTTTATGGTAGCCAAAAACAAAACCGTGTTTGAGTCTGAATCATCTTCTTGAGCTGTACATGCCTCATCCTTATCTTTTTCCTTCTGCTTTCTTTTACTAGACCAACATTCATCAGCAAAATATCTAAATTTCTAACAATTGTAACATTGCACCTTCTTCTTGTCAAAGTTCTTTGATCTTTTTTTTGATTTACCACTTGTGCTTATTTCCTTTGATGATGACTTAGACTAGTCATCAGGTTTCTTGATTTTTTTTCCACTTCCTTTTCTGATCTCCCTTCTTGTACACTTGTGCTACCATCGCCTGATTACTAGGTTTTATTATGCTCATTTCCTTCATTCTCAACTCCCTTGCTTCTAAAGTTCCCTATAAATATTCAAGACTTAATATGGAAATGTCTTTGGATTCTTACAATGGAACATATAATGTAATAAAACCTGAGATGCAAAGATCTCAGTAGCTTTTCACTACAACCTACCATTTGATTTGTAATATTCCTTAGTCTCGAAATTAGATATGAAAGTTTCGTTTGCTCTTCCATTTGTAGCAATTTGAATTGTCTTTGTAGGGTTCACATCTTTACTTTCTTGACCTTGGTGTCTCCTACATAACACTTCTCAAGAATGTCCTATTTTGCTTTTGCACTTCTTGCATCAGATATCTTGTCAAAATTGACATTATCAAGGCATTGATGAAGAATGAATGTAGCCTTACAATCTTTCTTCTTGTTTTCTTTAAACTTCGATCTCTTTTCTTCTGTTGGATTGACTCCCAGCTCCTCAAAACCATTTTCTATGATCTACAATACTTCTTGGAACCCAAACAATGCCCAAATAGGCACCTTCCATCTATCCCAATCCTTTCCATCAAAATGTGGCATGTGGGATGGAAAATGTCCATTGTTTTTACTTGAATTCATCCTCACTTCACTCGAGTTTGATCCTCACACTTCACTCGTGTTATCACTCTTGTCTTTTGATCGAAACCTCACTATGGATTCCAATTGTTAGCTTGTGCAAGAATCATGAAATATGGAATGAGATATTTGTTGTATGACTTATTTATTGAGCGAATGAAGTGTGTTATTTATACTTTGTTCATTTTAAATGTCTTCTAACTAACTAAATAACTAAGTAACTAACTACTCGACTAACTAACTAGCAAACTGACTAACTAACTAATTGAGTGATTAGTTAGTTAGTTATCGCATACAACTAATACTTTACTTAAATTACACATTTTTTGATACGGAGAACGTTCTTAGTTTATCCTGATCAACCTGGGTTTTCCAAAACATTCTTGATTTCTAACAACCTTTCTATTTTCATTATTTTAAATAATGAGTAAAGACTCAATTACATAATAACCAAATCAATCCCTCACAAATTGATTAAAGGGGACATATTAGTCCATCCGTTAAAGTTAGGGATGAAAATAGGTTAGATCGACTGATATGAACCTACGATCTAGTCTACTTCAAGTTTAGGCGAGACTAGATTTTTTTTTAAATAGATAAGGTCAAGACTTATAAAAAAAATTAAATAATTAAAAATATCAAACTACATTTCACGTAAAAATCTTTTTAGACCTATCAAACTGATATATTTAAATAAATATAAATAATATTTTTTATTACTACTATAATTATTAAATTAAATTTTGATCTTTTTAGATGTTGAACTTTTATTAACTTAAGTCCATTAACCTTATTTTGTTTTGATATAGAATTGAAGTAGAATCTCATATAAAGTGAATTTTTTTGAAATATCATGTTAAATATCAAAATAAAATTTAATTTTATTGAAATATTAATTCGTTTGTCTATTTAAAGATATGTCTGATTATTTATTCAAATATGATAAAATGACTACTGATATGGTATTATATTATAACTCTAGATAAAAACATAACTAGAGTGATGTATAGAGAAAATATTATTATTAAATGGATCAATCTATTATATATATTTAAAACATAGCCCCGAATGCCATCTCACTCTCGAATGCCATCTATACAAATACTTTCCACATCAGCCAAAAAGCTGACATGGACCTCTCCTCCTTTCTCCCCTCTCAATCATGCTTTCAATCTTTAATATTCTAATTAATAATTTTATACGTTAAAAATTCAATTACTCATTAATGTCAATCAATTTATAATTTCTTTCAATTTATGTCAATCTATTTTTTTGTAACATTTTATAAAATAAATATATATATTCTATTTGATAGAAAATACACAAATTTATTAAAAATAATCATAAAATCTATTATTATTATTATTATATATATATTTAAAATTTTATTATTATTATTATTATTATTATTATTATTATTATTATTATATATGTGTTCTGAAAAAATATGTTAACACTAAATTTTCATCAATTAAATTATATATTTATAATTGAATGCTATTTTTTATTTTAATTTTTCTTATTATAATGATGATTTGAATGTTAAAAAATAAATAAAAATTTAAGTATTGCATAAAATTAAATTAGTTTTTAA
>JBBPBT010000850.1:22653914-22698686 GCA_037974875.1 Cicer bijugum | reverse complement strand
TTTTTTACAAACTCTTGATGAAATATATTCAATAATTTTTTTTACAACAACTTCTCATGCTCACAATTAAAATATCATACTAATAAAACAAATAAATTTAGACTACGCTACAATATAATTCAATATTTTTTTTTAAAATAAAAAATATTAAATAGTGAATCATATTTTTAAATTTTTACATCTTATTTTTTGGTTTGTATTTTACATTTTATTTCATCAAATAAATGCAAGTACCATTATATGTTGAAAAATAAATTAACAATCACATTACAATGAGTCAAACAATTATCCTATATAATAAATTATCATACAAATTTTATAAAATATTTTTAAAATTAAATTAAATAATTATGATAAACATAATTTTCTCTCATTTTAATTTTTCTCATCATATTCAATTATTACAAATCAATAAAATAATATTATAAGATAACTATATTTATAATACTTAAAATATTACTTATAAAATTAATTAATTAATATCCCCGCAGCGCGCAGGCCATGATCTAGTTTATACTTATGAGTCTATATTAGAATTAAGAACGCTTTAGAATTCCTAATCATTATATTCTTCTTTGTTCAATGTTATTTTTTTGACGCAACATCCTTGTGTAGGAAAGGGTCACACATCAAGAACAGCCACGATGATAGCAATCCCAGTTGTTATTGTTATTTTGGTGCTCTGTTTTATTTGGATCTATTTACGACTACTTGCTAAGAAGCACACAATAACTATTAAACGTAAGTCTAAAATCTATTTAAAATTTGTATTTTCAATAATTATTATAAAATCTATTTAAAATTGGAATCACACGATTTTGATTAGATGACAAAACTGCATGCAATTTAGATTCCTCTAAAATTTGATTTATCAATAAATTAGTTGAGTTTTAAAATGAATTATATATGTGCATGATACTTGTTTATTTCTTCTAACAAATTATGGCTATATCTCAGTTCCTTCAGAAGGTGATGAAATTACAACCTTTGATCATTCATTACAATTAAACTTTGACACTATAAGAGTTGCCACAAATAACTTCTCAAATTCTAATAAACTTGGTGAAGGTGGATTTGGAGCTGTTTATAAGGTAAAGTAGATAAATGTAATAATTATAAAATTAATAATATCTAGTTAAGAAATTTTAGAAATGAAAATATGAAGTTCGTCTATAATTTTATAATTGATTTTTTTGAAGGTTAGATATGAATTATTTGTTACAAAATATGATGTTTTTTTATAGTAGTCCCTATAAAGATTGTATAAATGTTTCATTTTCTTATAAAAACGAAGAAAATTTAGTCTCTTTGCAAGAAAATTGTAAATATTAAATTTGAAAGATCCATAACTTTATAAAAACTAAGAACATATTTAATCCATTTAATGATACGAATTAAAGACTAATTTTATTTTTTATTTTGTGTTAATTCTATTTTTATAAATATTGCATTAATTTAACAAAACTTGGCTAAAAAATAATTTAGTATACTGAAAACTAGTAGTGTTTTTTCAGGGTATCCTATCTAATGGAGAAATAATTGCCGTAAAAAGATTGTCCATGAATTCAAGGCAAGGAGATATAGAATTTAAGAATGAAGCACTTCATTTAAGAATGTTCCTTGACTGCTTGTCTATGAATTTGTTCCAAATAAAAGTCTTGACTACTTCATATTCAGTATGATTATAATTTCATCATAATTAGATAGTTTCAATTTGAAGATACAAACTAACTTATGTAGCTAAGATGTGTGTGACATTGTTGTATATATAGATCCAACAGAGAAAACACAATTGGATTGGGAAAAGCGCTACAAAATCATTATAGGTATTGCTAGAGGCGTTCCTTATCTTTACGAGGATTCCCGACTACACATTATACATCGTGACCTCAAAGCAAGCAACGTTCTCTTAAATGAAGATATGCAAGCTATGATATCAGATTTTGGATTGGCAAGACTAATTCTTGTGGATCAAACACAAAATACTACAAGTAGAATTATTGGAACCTAGTAAGTATTAAATTATATTTGAACTTATTGACTATCTGAAGAGCTTAATTTAAAAAATATATATTTTAATGAATTTGTTTACATGCCAATGAAAGGGTGATATTCAATTAAAGAATACCCACAACAAATTCATAAATATAAATTTGCTACTTAGAGAGGAGAAATGGAAGGTAGGAAAAAAACACGCTAATGGAGAAATCATAACTATAGAAGTTGAGATGAATTGCATATGAAATTGAATCCATCTGTTCATTATATGAAAATAAATAAATACAAAATGAATAAGTGAACAAACATGAGTACATAAAAGGAACAATGAAAGAACTGACGAATACATATCAACATAGAGTTGATGTTTTGATTACATGGCATATGATATATATAATATGATTAAGTGTCATGAAAATAATCGGTGCTTAAGTTTTTATATATGATAAATAAATAGATGAGTCAAACTCTCAATTAATAAAATAGCAAAGGGCAAGTAGCGCCTACTCAACCCTACTTAACAATGAAGCTCTTAAGTTTTAGTCTCACCAAAAATACTTTTACTTTTTACTTAAAAAAAATTCAAAATCTATTTTGTTAAACATAAGAATGATAGTGAAGATAGTTAATTGGAGTTAGTTGCACCATTCGCAAAATGTTTATATTCAAAAAATATATCACTCGTGTATATTACTTAATTAGGACTTTTTTTTCAATGATGTGCACCATTTTCTTTTTCACTCAAACTCCTCTTTCAAGTTTTTAAAAAGAAACCAAGCAAGAATCCAAATCAAAGAATCAAAACACAATGTAACGAGTCCACAAAAGCTATCAACACAAGAGTTTCAAGAAGGAAAAATCTAAGACAAAACTAATAGAATTTAAAATGATAAACAAGAAAAACTAAGTAAATGAAGACACACTCAAGTAGGTTATCAAAGAAATAAGAAATATTAGAATTAAATGACTAAGTGATCTAAATATGTGGGAGGTAAGATACTAAAATGAAACTTGAAATTTATAAAAGAGGTAACAAGAATGCAAAATATGTTTGATGTTTCATTAAGAACAATTCTGGATTTTTTTCTTCTTATTTTATTTGCAAAATGCCTTTTTTCTGAAAATGTTTGTGTGGGAAATCACTATTTTACAGCATTGTATGTTCATATTTTTATTTGTATATTTGAGTTTCTCTCATTTTTCTAATCAATTTAGGCTTTTGAACTTTCATAATCGGACATTTATGGAAGAAATAACATTAAAAACAAATTTGCAAGTAAAATTTTGGATCAAACAATTGCAAGTGAAGAAGATGATGAAACTAAACCCATTTTTTTTCTTCTTCTCGAAAACAACAACTATGTACTCGAAATTTCACCAAAATAACAACAAGTAATCCTCAAACTTAACATTCCCACACATATTATAACACTTATAATCTACTAACAATTCAAGATTACATAAAAACAAAGATCAAATTTTGACTTTTTTTTTTCAATGATGCGCACCATTTCCTTTTCCACTCAAACTCCTCTTTCAAGTTCTTAAAAAGAAACCAAACAAGAATCCAAATCAAAGAATCAAAACACAATGTAATGAGTCCACAAAAGCTATCAACACAAGAATTTCAAGAAGGAAAAATCTAAGACCAAACTAATAGAATTTAAAATGATAAACAAGAAAAACTAAGTAAATGAAGACACACTCAAGTAGGTTATCAAAGAAATAAGAAATATTAGAATTAAATGACTAAGTGATCTAAATATGTGGGAGGTAAGATACTAAAATGAAACTTGAAATTTATAAAAGAGGTAACAAGAATGCAAAATATGTTTGATGTTTCATTAAGAACAATTCTGGATTTTTTTCTTCTTATTTTATTTGCAAAATGCCTTTTTTCTGAAAATGTTTGTGTGGGAAATCACTATTTTACAGCATTGTATGTTCATATTTTTATTTGTATATTTGAGTTTCTCTCATTTTTCTAATCAATTTAGGCTTTTGAACTTTCATAATCGGACATTTATGGAAGAAATAACATTAAAAACAAATTTGCAAGTAAAATTTTGGATCAAACAATTGCAAGTGAAGAAGATGATGAAACTAAACCCATTTTTTTTCTTCTTCTCGAAAACAACAACTATGTACTCGAAATTTCACCAAAATAACAACAAGTAATCCTCAAACTTAACATTCCCACACATATTATAACACTTATAATCTACTAACAATTCAAGATTACATAAAAACAAAGATTAAATTTTGACTTTTTTTTTTCAATGATGCGCACCATTTCCTTTTCCACTCAAACTCCTCTTTCAAGTTTTTAAAAAGAAACCAAACAAGAATCCAAATCAAAGAATCAAAACACAATGTAACGAGTCCACAAAAGCTATCAACACAAGAGTTTCAAGAAGGAAAAATCTAAGACAAAACTAATAGAATTTAAAATGATAAACAAGAAAAACTAAGTAAATGAAGACACACTCAAGTAGGTTATCAAAGAAATAAGAAATATTAGAATTAAATGACTAAGTGATCTAAATATGTGGGAGGTAAGATACTAAAATGAAACTTGAAATTTATAAAAGAGGTAACAAGAATGCAAAATATGTTTGATGTTTCATTAAGAACAATTCTGGATTTTTTTCTTCTTATTTTATTTGCAAAATGCCTTTTTTCTGAAAATGTTTGTGTGGGCAATCACTATTTTACAGCATTGTATGTTCATATTTTTATTTGTATATTTGAGTTTCTCTCATTTTTCTAATCAATTTAGGCTTTTGAACTTTCATAATCGGACATTTATGGAAGAAATAACATTAAAAACAAATTTACAAGTAAAATTTTGGATCAAACAATTGCAAGTGAAGAAGATGATGAAACTAAACCCATTTTTTTTCTTCTTCTCGAAAATAACAACTAAGTACTCGAAATTTCACCAAAATAACAACAAGTAATCCTCAAACTTAACATTCCCACACATATTATAACACTTATAATCTACTAACAATTCAAGATTACATAAAAACAAAGATTAAATTTTGACTTTTTTTTTTCAATGATGCGCACCATTTCCTTTTCCACTCAAACTCCTCTTTCAAGTTTTTAAAAAGAAACCAAACAAGAATCCAAATCAAAGAATCAAAACACAATGTAACGAGTCCACAAAAGCTATCAACACAAGAGTTTCAAGAAGGAAAAATCTAAGACAAAACTAATAGAATTTAAAATGATAAACAAGAAAAACTAAGTAAATGAAGACACACTCAAGTAGGTTATCAAAGAAATAAGAAATATTAGAATTAAATGACTAAGTGATCTAAATATGTGGGAGGTAAGATACTAAAATGAAACTTGAAATTTATAAAAGAGGTAACAAGAATGCAAAATATGTTTGATGTTTCATTAAGAACAATTCTGGATTTTTTTCTTCTTATTTTATTTGCAAAATGCCTTTTTTCTGAAAATGTTTGTGTGTGCAATCACTATTTTACAGCATTGTATGTTCATATTTTTATTTGTATATTTGAGTTTCTCTCATTTTTCTAATCAATTTAGGCTTTTGAACTTTCATAATCGGACATTTATGGAAGAAATAACATTAAAAACAAATTTGCAAGTAAAATTTTGGATCAAACAATTGCAAGTGAAGAAGATGATGAAACTAAACCCATTTTTTTTCTTCTTCTCGAAAACAACAACTAAGTACTCGAAATTTCACCAAAATAACAACAAGTAATCCTCAAACTTAACATTCCCACACATATTATAACACTTATAATCTACTAACAATTCAAGATTACATAAAAACAAAGATCAAATTTTGACTTTTTTTTTTCAATGATGCGCACCATTTCCTTTTCCACTCAAACTCCTCTTTCAAGTTCTTAAAAAGAAACCAAACAAGAATCCAAATCAAAGAATCAAAACACAATGTAATGAGTCCACAAAAGCTATCAACACAAGAATTTCAAGAAGGAAAAATCTAAGACCAAACTAATAGAATTTAAAATGATAAACAAGAAAAACTAAGTAAATGAAGACACACTCAAGTAGGTTATCAAAGAAATAAGAAATATTAGAATTAAATGACTAAGTGATCTAAATATGTGGGAGGTAAGATACTAAAATGAAACTTGAAATTTATAAAAGAGGTAACAAGAATGCAAAATATGTTTGATGTTTCATTAAGAACAATTCTGGATTTTTTTCTTCTTATTTTATTTGCAAAATGCCTTTTTTCTGAAAATGTTTGTGTGTGCAATCACTATTTTACAGCATTGTATGTTCATATTTTTATTTGTATATTTGAGTTTCTCTCATTTTTCTAATCAATTTAGGCTTTTGAACTTTCATAATCGGACATTTATGGAAGAAATAACATTAAAAACAAATTTGCAAGTAAAATTTTGGATTAAACAATTGCAAGTGAAGAAGATGATGAAACTAAACCCATTTTTTTTCTTCTTCTCGAAAACAACAACTATGTACTCGAAATTTCACCAAAATAACAACAAGTAATCCTCAAACTTAACATTCCCACACATATTATAACACTTATAATCTACTAACAATTCAAGATTACATAAAAACAAAGATCAAATTTTGACTTTTTTTTTTCAATGATGCGCACCATTTCCTTTTCCACTCAAACTCCTCTTTCAAGTTCTTAAAAAGAAACCAAACAAGAATCCAAATCAAAGAATCAAAACACAATGTAATGAGTCCACAAAAGCTATCAACACAAGAATTTCAAGAAGGAAAAATCTAAGACCAAACTAATAGAATTTAAAATGATAAACAAGAAAAACTAAGTAAATGAAGACACACTCAAGTAGGTTATCAAAGAAATAAAAAATATTAGAATTAAATGACTAAGTGATCTCAATATGTGGAAGGTAAGATACTAAAATGAAACTTGAAATTTATAAAAGAGGTAACAAGAATGCAAAATATGTTTGATGTTTCATTAAGAACAATTCTAGATTTTTCTTTTTCTTTTTTTCTTATTTTATTTGCAAAATATTTTTTTTTCTGAAAGTGTTTGTGTGCTTAATCACTATTTTGCAACATTGTATTTTGATATTTTTTTTTTGTATATTTGAGTTTCTCTCATTTTTCTAATAAATTTAGGCTTTTGAACTTTCATAATGGACATTTATGGAAGAAATAACATCAAAAATAAATTTACAAGTAAAATTTTGGATTAAATAATTACAAGTGAAGAAGATGATGAAACTAAACCCATTTTTTTTTCTTCTTCTCGAAAACAACAACTAAGTACTCAAAATCTCGCCAAAATAACAGCAAGTAATCCTTAAACTTAACATTCCCACACATATTATAACACTTATAATCTACTAACAATTCAAGATTACATAAAAACAAAGATCAAATTTTAAGAAATTAACTTAAAATTTCAAATGGTCCAAGAATTTGAAGAACACCAAAAACTTAAAATAGAAATTCAGAACAAATATCACCACTTCATGATAAACTCTGAATACAAAATGATGTGAATTTGAATGCTTCCACATGAGATCTAAACAAGTGATTTCTTCATATAAAATAACAAAATAAAAGAAAAAAGAAAGAAACAAAGATGAATTAGGTTGAGAAGATGAAGAAGTCACCACAATAAATGATGATTGATAAACCAATGTAGAATTGTCACAATGGTATAGAAGCCATTGATAAGATTCAAGCAGGCTCTTCCAAGAATTTAAAGAAGAGATCTATCTCACTTATAATTCTCATTAGAGAAATTCTAATACATTTCAAACTTCTCCTGATGAGATTCTTACAAGCTATTTAAAAAATAATTTATCATATTCCTAAAATGAGTCAAAAGCCAATTTTCTAGATCCATATTGGCCTTACACCACTTAATTAAAATTAATACAATTAAAACTAAAACACCAAAAAAAAAAAAAAACTAAAAACTATTATAAAATTTTGACTTAAAATACTCTTTGTTTTTTCTCATAATTAGTTATTTTAGGTTGAAATCTTTTATGTAGTAATAAGTTTCGAAATTCAATAAAATTAAAAATTAAGTTTATGCATTTTGTATCATGCAACTATATCTTTTCTCATGGTATCATCAGTCTTGAAAAAGGGTTTTGCCATCGTTGCTATGTATTCATCAAATTCTCATATCTAATCACTCTCGTCCGCTGTGAAATTCTTGTTGATAGACTTTGTAATTTTTTTTCTTCATTTTTTGTCATTTTTCCTGACTACTAAAGGTTGAGCCAGTAGTGTGAATATTGGTAGCTCTAATGGTTCAAAAAATAAAGCATATAAAAATGATATGCTTAATCCCTATTTCGTGCACCCTAGTAACAATCATAGTACTGCGATTGTCTATCCTTCCGTTTCTCTAGTAGAAATTATCACTCTTGGTTATGATCAATGGTTATGATAAAAGGAAATACATCTCATTCCACACAGAACCCACACTCTAAACCCTTTAGTTGTTCCTCACCCCTCACCCTAAAAGGTTTTTCAAACATATATTGGGGGGCTTGCCCTAATATTAGACACTCTAACACATGCATTTGTTTCTTCATTCTATATTCCTTGATAAGTTGGAAAAGTAATAAGAAGTTCACTATATTTGAGATACTGCATTTGATGCCAATCTCAACTAAGTGTTTGATAGTGAAGATAGTTTATTGGAGTTGGTTGAGTGAGTTGTTCGAGCTAACTACTTTAGGAGAGTTAGTTTGTCTCTTTCTGTTAGTAGTTAATTTGTGTTTTCCTGTTAGTGTAAATAAGAGAACTTTTCAAAATTGTAATTAATTTTTAGATTCAATCAAATGAGAAATTCGATTTCAGCATTTTATATCATGGAGCTGTATCTTTTTACAAGTGTTTATTTTTTAAAGTGTACTGCATTCTTGATTTGTCCAATACCATTTACTGTTTTTCTTTATGTATGTTTTGTTTTGAATGAGGTATTTTTTGTCAATTTAATTTTTATTGTTGTTATCCATATATAAAATTGTTTACTGTTTTCATTTATCCACTATAATATTAATTGATTTCCATTAAAAAAAAACACAATTTTTCCTAATAAATAATCTTATTTGTATCTGACATGTAGTGGATATATGGCACCTGAATATATACTCCACGGAAAATTTTCAATCAAGTCAGATGTCTTCAGTTTTGGTGTACTAGTTCTTGAGATTGTAAGTGGCCAAACAATAGTATCATTCGTCGTGGGGAAAATGTGGAGGATCTATTGAGTTTTGTGAGCCTTCTTTTTCTCATTATTACATTTCCCTCCACCTTTGATAAATTTTAAATGAACACCCAAAACTTTGGAAGTTACATTCACCGCTTATAAGTATATATGATTAAATGGGACATGAGACAGTTGCCTCTTTTATAAAAAAAATAGAGAGACATGAGACACCCTTGTTCTAAATATTATATATGGGAGGTGTGAGTAACATCATTGTTAAGGGATAATGTAACAATTTTGGTCGATACAAATTAAAAGGATGACGACAAGAATAACTTTAGAACGACATAAAGTAGAAGAACATAATAAAGGTCGACAATTGGCCAAAGATTTGGCTAGAAGTGACAAAAAAAGATAAGGAAAATAATCAATGATAGATGGAATAGAGACCACAAAATATAGTTCGCACAAGGTCATTAGGCCAACCATAATAATAGAAGATTACATGTTGGCACACAACAATAGGGATGTCATACTCGTGATTTAAAAAAATACCCATATTTGTGCATGCACCTTATTGGGTATCATCTTTCATAAAGTACTATACTCGTTATGCACCTTATACAAATATCTTAAATCCAATCATAAAGTACTATAAAACAAAATATTTTCTAACTCAACATTTCAAATGAACACTCGTTACAATACTCGTTCAAATATTCATAATAATATTTTATGAAGGTGTAAGTCTTACGACAATATTATTTAAGATTTGTAAAAATAATTGATAGAAAGTTGCAAATATAATTATAAAGTCACGATTAATAAGACATAACTCTTAATTATAAAGTCAAAATTATTTACCTATGCATCATAATCAAATTCTTAAAAAGTTTGCAAACATTTATCTTTCAATTATAAATATTGTAGTGGTCTAATGATATTAATAGATGTAAAAAAATAAAAGAAAATAATTAATTAAACTAAACACTAATATAATAAATAAATAAATAAATTATGTATTGATATAAGTGCGGGTACGTGGCGGAGTGAATACTATAATACCCGTACCTGCACCTATATTCGCTTAATTTTGCAGATAATTACCCATTCACATACCCATACCTGTACGAGATTTTACCTTAACCATTCCTACAAAACAAATAGAGCACTTACTTAAGTCAATGTATCTATAAATACAAGTTCTCATAGTAGAATTAGAGGCCAAATACTTCATTTTTCAAGCCTACTCCTAAATAGAAATAGATTTAAGATTTCGAGAAATTAAGAATGTCTTTAATGCATTTCAATTCATTAACTTTTTGTAAACCTTTAATCATTTAATCCCGTACTTCATTATCAACAATTTATTCTTCCAGCAATCTTTACATTCAGGTCAATTACATTCAAGTAACTTATTTCAAACTATTTACATTTGTCATTTACTTTCAAGTAATTTACTCCAGCTCATTTAACTTTCTGCCATTTAATTTCTAACAATTATATAGGCTCATCATGTTAGTCTTTCTTATGTACTAGTCTCTTAACCTAGTAATATAAATATGAGGGTCACTACACAATGTAGTGTGTCCCATTTGTATAAAAAACTAAAACTAAAACTAAAATAAAATTGAAAACAATCAAAATAAAAACCCTACTAGTAGCATCAAAGTGTTACAATGCCCTATAGTGGAGTTTCAGGTTGAAACCACGTGTTCTGTTGTGGTGTTGTTTGTTAAACAATTTCAAATGAGTATGAAAATACTAGTGAAGGAAGTTTCTCACTGACATCAAGCTTGACAGGGCTGGTGGGAACCTTGAGTTGGCTTTTTGCTCTTGATTTAGAGTGTGAGGTGTTTGGTGTCAAGTTTTTTCTAGTTAGTTATGAGTAATGAAGAATTCAACAAATGTACCCAATTTCATATTTCCTCAACATCCATCTACATCTTTATCTATAACCAAATTTTTCCAAACATGTAATCCTATTGCGTATATATCCTCTTCTTCTAGATGTTGGATCATTGATTCTAACACCACTAATCATTTGATTGGGGATTCAAATTTTTTCCTTCCTTAAGTCATTTCAGTAATAATTCTTCTATTACCATGGTTTGAGAGTCCGTGTTAAAAGGAGTGGGTGTACTACCCCCGTTTCCACCTTATGTTTGTCATTAGTCTTGTGTATTTTAGGACCTGTTGACTTAGAGGAAGAGTATCTAATGGGTTGTATTTTTTAGAAGAATAGGCTCCACCACGTGTTTTGTGTTTGACATTCGCTCACAAGTAACAAAGATGAACCCAAAGTCATTGAAGTGTGTATTTTTGGGTTAAAGTGAACCCAAAAAGGGTATCGTTGTTTCTCTCAAGAATTTGGTCGTTATATTATTTCTGATGGTGTATCATTCTTTGAAGATCGTCCATTTTTTGCTAAGTCTCAATTCTCCTTGCATGTGTTTGAGTCATGTGATTCTTTCTTAACTTATATAATTACCCTCTTTGTTCCCCCAACTCCTATTGCTATAGGTTTCAAGTTCTTTGTAAAAACATATTCTTGTTGTCCTAAACAAATTTCACGTGAGACTTACTCAGAAGATACTTAATCTCTACCCCCTCCAATGCCTATAGATCTTGCACTTGATCTTCCAATAGTCACACTCAAAGGTAAAATTATCTTATTTCTTCTTATGTGTGTTTTATCTATTGTCCTCAACTTCTAAATCTTTTGTTGGTAGCATAAATTATATTTCTATTCTATAAATCTCTTTCATATGCTTTGAATCATGATGGTCGGAGACTAGCTATGTAAGAGGAAATGATGACTCATAAGCATAATAGCACTTGGGATTTGGTTTCACTCCCTACAGGAAAGCAAGATGTTGGGTCCAAATGGATTTATCATGTCAAGATGAATTATGAATGTTTTGTGGCTTGCATAAAAGCACGACTAGTTGCAAAAGGGTATGCCCAAATATATGGAGTTGACTATACTACTACTTTTTTTTGCATGTTGCTAAACTTTTTTGTGTTCATATTTTTATATTTCATGTTGCCAAGCATCATTGGACCTTGTTCCAATTGGATGTGAATAATGTTTTCTTGTATTGTGACTTACATTAAGAGGTGTATATGGAGCAACTACCTGGTTTTGTTGCTTAGGGGGAGTGTGGACAGATGTGTCATTTAAAGAAATCATTGCATAGTTTGAAGCAATCAACTAGGTCTTGGTTTGGGAGATCTAGTGAAGTGGTTTTGTAATTTGGATTAAAATTATGTCAGACTGATCATAAGGTATTCTTTAAGCAAACTAATTGTGCAATATGTAGTCTCTTTTAAATTCAGAAACATAGATCACTTTCTTCATACATTTTAAAACATGTTTCTGATACAATATATAGAAAAACAGAAAAGAGTAAAACAGTAGGACAACATGGTGGTCTGTCACCTAACAATGATTACAAAGTCTTAAACTACTCCAACAAGTATGGGTCACCATACTTCATGCAGAGGTAACTTGTACAACAAAATAACACTCAAGATAAAACAAAAGATCACAAAATATTGTTGGTGAACATCTCAAATCTCATGTTTTAACACTCCTCCTTGAGATTTTTGATGGACACTCTAAGCAACCTTCTAAACCTTTCAAACTTAACTCTTGGAAGAGATTTGGTCAATATATCAGAAACTTGAGAGTCCGAACAACAATGAGCGAGCTTGATCTCTTGACTTTTTATAGCCTCGCGTATAGCATGAAACTTCACTTGAATATGCTTGGTCTTTCCATGTTGAACTGGATTTTCAGCAATAGCAATTGCTGATTTGCTATCACAATAAATCAAGGTTGCTTCCAACTGTTGTATTCCCAAATCAAGTAGGATTTTCCTCAACCAAATAGCTTGGTTTGTTGCTGCAGCTGCTGCTACATACTCTGCTTTAGCGGTAGATTGAGCTACAATTTCTTGGTTCCTTGAGTTCCATGAGAACATGTCAGTGCCTAAGGAAAAAGCATAACCTGTAGTACTCTTCATGTCTTTTGCTGCAGCAAAATGTGTCGCGGTAGGATTCTGCATAAATCTTGAGAGTAGACTTGTTGCATACATAAGGTCAGGTCTGGATGAAGTAAGATAAAGTAGACTTCCAATCAAGCTTCTATAAAGAGAAGCATCAATTTTTTCAGCTTCATCTTCCTTGGACAGCTTCAAATTTGACACCAAAGGCGTGGGGACAGATTTGCAACTTTCCATTCTAAACTTCTTCAAAATTTCACGAGCATACTTTTCTTGATTCAGAAAAATTCCATCCTTAGATTGATACACTTCCAAGCCTAGAAAGTAGTTCATTTCTCCCAAGCTAGACATCTCAAATTGGTTTTTCATGTCCTCCACAAGTTTTTGTACTTCTTGTTGATTATTGCTTGTTACTAGCAAATCATCAACGTATAAAGAGACAATTAAAAAACCACCATCCAACAACCTTCTTACATAAAGTGTTGCATCATTTTCACTCCTCCTAAAGCCTTGATTGTGAAAGTGGCTATCAATTTTGCTGTACCAAGCTCTAGGGCCCTGTTTTAGCCCATACAAAGCTTTATGAAGCTTATACACCATTTCTTCTCTTCCTTTCACTAAAAAACCATCAGGTTGAGCAACATAAATATCTTAATCAAGATTTCCATTCAAGAATGCTGACTTGACATCTAAATGCCAAATTTTCCACTTCATTTGTGCAGCCAATGCTACAAGAATTCGAATAGTGTCCATTCTTGCTATCGGTGCAAACATTTCTATGTAATCAATTCCGGATTGTTAAACATAACCTTTGACCACAAGTCTGGCCTTGTATTCGTTGATGGATCCATCAGGGTTCAAGGACAACACTGTTACATCTTTGATAAATCTCTGAAAGAGGTCGAGTACCTCTTACAACGAAGTCATCATCAACTTGTTCATCTTGATCTTCCATTGTGCTCTCAAGAGAAGGAAAAGTTGAATGCCTACTAACTTGAGAGGTCTCCCAATTCCAATATGCATCTTCATCTACTATAACATCTCTATTAATGGAAATTTTTTCTGAATCAATTCCATAGACTTTATAGCCCTTAGATTTTGAGCTATAGCCTATTAAAATTCCTCTTTCAGGCTTTTCATCCAATTTGGTTCTTTTGACTTCTGGTATATGAGTGTAGCACAATGAACCAAACACCCTTAGATGCTTGATAGAAGGTTTGATGCCTCCCCAAGCCTCAATAGGTGTCATCCCTTCTACAACCCTTGTAGGAAGTCGATTTTGGAGATACACAACAATGTTTACTGCTTTTGCCCAAAAAGACTTTGGCAGTTTCTTCTCAAAAATCATGCATCTAGCCATCTCAAGAACAAATCTATTCTTTCTTTCAGAAACTCCATTTTGTTGGGGGTGAGTAGCTGACTCTAAGTTGGCGCTCAACACCAAAATCATCACAAAATTTATTAAATTCTGTAGAAATAAACTCATTCCCATTGTCAGTTTTGAGTTTCTTCAAAAAATAGCCACTTTGGGTTTCAACTAAGGCTTTAAATTTCTTAAAAACAGAAGAAAAAAAACTTCAGATTTCTGTTTAAGAAAATAAACCCAAGTCATTCTTGTAAAATCATCAATAAAAAGAATGAAATACTTGCTACCATGGAGTGAAGTAGTATTCATAGGTCCACAAACATCTAAGTGAACCAATTCAAGTTTTTTATTTGCTCTCCATGTAGCCAAACTTGGAAAAGGCAATCTATGTTGCTTACCAAGTTGACAACCTTCACACACTTCTGAGCACATTTGAATACTAGGCAAGTCTTTGACCAACTTTTTCTTTTGAGCAAATTGAATGAATTTCAAATTATAGTGGCCAAACCTCTTGTGCCAAATCTTAGAATCAAGTTCAACCTCTTGTTCCGATCTTTACAGATCCTGTAGCAGGTTTGAGCTCCGAAAAAAAATCTGGTTTGCTAGTCGTGTGTTGTGTGCATCCACTATCAAGAAACCAAGTGTCTCCATCCTCCAAACTTTTTGTAGTCTTGGCCATGAACAAGAGTTCTTCGCTATCATCCGTTTCAGTCACATTTGCCTTTTGAGAAGTGTGACTTTGTTGATTTTGTTGCTGCTGTTTTAGCCTACAAAACCTCTCAATATGTCCATTTTTGTTGCAATATCTACATTGTAATGGCGGTGAAGTTTTTACTTTGTACCAACAATCACTCTCTTTGTGGCTAGTTCTTTTGTAGATTCCACACTTTGGAAACCTTTCTTTCTTCTTTGTATCATTTCCATAATGTTGCCCATCAAATTTCTTTTCATCTTTGACTTTTATGGCTTTTTCTTTGTGTTTGACTTGTAAGGTTGATTCTGTTGCTTCCTCTTGTCGAATAATTCTTCTCTGCTCTTGAGCTTGAAGAGAATTTGTAAGCTCTGTTAAGCTTATCTTAGAAAGATCTTTAGACTCTTCAAGTGAAGAAATTTTGGATTCGAACCTTTCGGGTAAAACCACCAAGACTTTTTCTACAATTCTACTATCAAGAAATTGTTCCCCCAACAATCTAATTTGGGTTAAAACTTTCATAACTTTGATCATGAAATCATTTATGGTTTTAGCTTCATTCATCTTCAAGGCTTCAAACTCTCTTTTGAGATTAAGAACCAGCATTTGTTTGGTTCTTTCATTCCCAAAAAATTCTTCTTCCAACTTCTCCCAAACTTGTTTTGCTGTTTCCAAGTGTGAGATTCTCATGAAAACATCATCATTCACAGCAGAGTGAAGGATGGTAATAGCCTTAGCTCTCTTAGCAACTTGCTCACTATGGTATCTCATTTGAGCAATAGTTGGATTTTCTTGCAAAGGTGGTGGTTCAGTAGCTGTTTCCACCACCTCCCAAAGATAATATGCTCTCAACTGAGTCCTCATCTTTACAGACCAGATTTCATAATTCTTTCCTGTAAATATAGGAGGTGCTGGTAGTGTAATATTGTTAGAAGCCATCAAGAAAAAAAGGTTGGGTATGATTTTTTCTTTTTCAAATGGGTATTCTATTTCTACAAAAAAAATTGGTATGCTGGATTTTCTGTGGTTTTAGGCCCTTCAAGAACAAAGAGGCTCTAGATACCAATTGTAGTCTCTTTTAAATTCAGAAACATAGATCACTTTCTTCATACATTTTAAAACATGTTTCTGATACAATATATAAAAAAACAGAAAAGAGTAAAACAGTAGGACAGCATGGTGGTCTGTCACCTAACCATGATTACAAAGTCTTAAACTACTCCAACAAGTATGGGTCACCATACTTCATGTAGAGGTAACTTGTACAGCAAAATAACACTCAAGATAAAACAAAAGATCACAAAATATTATTGGTGAACATCTCAAATCTCATGTTTTAACACAATATATTACTTGTAGGGTATGTTGTTGATATTGTAATTATTGGAAGTGATAATGAATAAATTGACAAATTAAAGACTTTTTTCCAAGTCAAGTTTCAAACGAAAGATTTGGGAATCTTGAAGTATTTCTTGGGAATTGAAGTTGTGTATCCAAAGAAGGGGATCTTTATTTCACAAATGAAATATGTTTTAGATCTATTGACTAAAATGAGACTGATAGGAGCCAAACCATGTGAGCCTCCTTTGGAACTAAAAGTTGAACTGACAATATATAAAGCTCATTTTGCAAATCGATAGAAGTGTAAAAGATTGGTGGGGATGTTAAATTATTTAATTGTCACTAAACTCAATATTGTTTTTCTAGTAAGTGTTATAAGTCCATTCATGTGTTCCCCTACTTATACATATTGGAAAACATTAATTCACTTTCTTAAGTATCCGAAGAAAGCTTTAGGAAAAGAAATTGTGTACCAAGATCATGGGCAAATACAAGTGAAGGCTTTTCCTAATTTAGATCGAGCAAGATCTTCTATGCACTAGAAGTCTACCAAAAGATATGGTATATTCTTCGGAGGTAATTTGATATCTTGGAAAAGTAAGAAACAAAATATGGTGACAAGATCAAGTGCTGAAGCAGAATACAAGGTTATGGCTCATACTACTTGTGAATTGATATGGGTAACATATAACATATCATGGATGAGATGGGATTTGATATTACCTGTTCTATGAAATTGTGTTGTGATAACCAGACTGCCATACACATTACATCAAATCTAGTCTTTCATGAAAGAACAAAATACATTGAGGTAGATTGTCACTTCATAAGAGAGAAGGTTCGACAAAATCTCATATCTGTTGTTAGAACCAAGTTGGTTGAAGAACTATGACTCTTACTTGTTTTTATGATAACAAGTTATTTTTATGAGAACAATTTGAAGCACTAATGATCTATTTAAGTGTGCGGTTCCCATATCAGGTTATTTTACATGAGTTTACACTACATCCTCTGATGTTTGATGTAAGCTAAAAGGAACATTAGGTGTGACACCCTAAACCCCAAATAATTTTTTTTTTTTTTATAAAGAATATCACATAATCATAAACATGTCACATAAATCCAGAATGACATCGAAATCATAATATCAAACAACATAATCCTTTTTGAAGTACACATACTCATGTTTTAAGTTCAGTGCAAATATAGTCCCAACCCGATGTCACTATCAGATTGGAAATTCCCAAAATAAAAATACTCAAAATAACATCAATATAATGCATATAAATAGAGTCTCCAAGACGTGATGACTTCCGCCTCTCTGATAGTATTGGTCATCACCTGCAACTTACTACTCGCCTGCGTCCGTCGCAAACGCCAAACACAAACAACGAGGGGTGAGTATCGAAATTATGTAACAATATAAAATACACGAAGAGAACACGCAAGCAATCAAATTATCACAATCTTAAAAACAGTCAAGTGTATAATATCAACGATTTATCAAATTCATTCACAATAAGACAATCACAATAATGAAATGCTATGAATGTCCTATACTCTATACTTCGTCATTTGGTACCATTCTACTCTGAAGTACTTGGTTAGGAGGCCTGATACTATGCCACTACAAGAGTGGACGGACAATTCATGAATTGCCAAGTCCTCATAGATCCCCTCAACTCAACCCGAGACACATATACGCGATAGTCGGGGTACTCTTGTGTTGCACGGTAGTTCCCGGCCTTAGGGAATAACCCACTAATCCACTTAGGAATTCCCCACTAGGTATACCCCCAAGGTCTATTAGTCTTACCTTACAGTTTGACTGTAGCCCTCCACGATCAGGCTCATTCAGTTGTACTTCCCCGAATCACTAGGTTTGTCAGACCCTCCCTATATGATGACAAAATAATCCTAACTCCATCATCACAACTCAATAAGTTTCCATTTGATTTCACAATATTCATCATTATATATCTTTGTCAGTCAATCACAATAAAATCACAATATTTGGTTTACACTACTCACAATACACAATCCAATTTCATCAATCACATAATAAGGAATTCAATCGGTGACACATTCTAGTAATATCACAAATTCAATCAAGTAACAAAAACATTCAAGTTCATATCATTCATACATTAACAATCAACATAAGATTTCATATAATCAGATAACATGCAATCTTAATATAAATAAATTGACGACAATTCTATAGGTTGCTAAATTATATTTTAGTCCTCACTATTACCATTCACATTTTATTAATTAATTATTATTACTCAATAGGGCTCAACTGTACGTAGTAAGCCCCAAATGAACATTTGGGAATTTCAGCATTCCCGTTCATCTCACGTTATTTTATACTCATAAAATCGAACCTCATCCCACCCCTTACCTTAATTGAAGATTTCACCAAATGACTGATATGCTAATTTGTCCCGTCTTCGTCGACCGTCGTCTCTAATAATCCATGAGAGAATTATAGCCGCACAACCACCAAATACAAATAAATCATTGACTAAATATAATTAAATAAATAAATAAATTAATGAATCATCTACTACTTATAATATAATCCAAAAATATATTTAATATTATTAAACACCCATTTTACTATAATCAGATTTTTTTAGAACTAAATATGATAGAAAGAACTTAATATTATGTCCACATATATACATATATAGTTTTGATTTATAATTAGATTTTTATATGTATCACATGGGTGCAGGTAATAATAATTAGTTACTGTGTTTATTATTGACTACATTCTTAAGTATCTATCCACAAAATCATCATTTCTTAGCTAAGCTACTTATTTATCTAGCCCATATGTCCCTAGTCGGCACTATATCGTAGTCAAGGCTGTTCTGTTATTGTTTGAATCAGTTTGGATGGTATTTTCTTATTGTGTCTTGTCTAAACTATCATAAAAAAAATCAGAACAAAACATTAGTTATCATATTATAACAAGCATCTCTCTCCTCTACATTCTATGATTGATATTATTTTAAATAGTTAGCTTACATATTCATGAATCACTAAAATATTTCCTACACATCTGACATAATTATATTAATAATATTTTTCCAACTTCCGACTCTGTTGATAGTGCATATTACTCTAAATTTACTGCATCATGGGAATATTGTTAAGAATTTTCCTATTTAATGTCTAGGTTGGAGTTCCCTGTTTCTGTTTTAGCAACAAACCAAAATCAAGCAGTATATAAAACTAAGGAAGCTAAATCTGTTGTTTTTGAAAATTACTTATGAAAAATAACAATGCCACCGATAAAATTACTGGGTTGAGTCGCGGACTAGGTCGCTCTCTTTAAGATGTTTCGAGGCACTGCCCAAAATTGTGCAAGGCAGACTATCAACCACGAAGTCCCCAGGATAAAACAGCCCAGATCACTGTATCGGAATTCTACTGCACTGTAGAAAACCGATGTAGAATTACACCCTCTGTATGGCAGTCGTATGACTGACACTCGTAATATAGCACTAAGGCTACTCGTATTATAGCACTATGGCTACTCAAGAAAATAGATGAAGAAGAAGAAGAGAGTAGGGGGAGAAGTGAGAAAACCCTCAGATACAGAGAGCTTTTGGTGTGTCTTTCCAACTGAGCTGAACTCTCTATTTATAGAGGAGTTCCGCAACTGGATCAGAGAGAATGGGGGGATCCAAGAAGCACGAAGTCCACCATCTGGCTACTAGAAGAGTGCCTCAGAATTAGGAAACGTGCTTTGACTTTGATTCTTGATCGGGCAACATAAGAAAACGTGGGATTAATTCAGTTTTAGGGTTTTGACCGGGCAAAATCCGAAGCTTAGTCAAATTAGGGTTTTGACTAGGCAAATAACATAAGATTAGTCTGTTTAGGATTTGACTGGATCAGAACATTGACTTTGACTTTGTGGATGACAGTTTCGTAATTAATGCAACTTGTGACATAACGCAAGCATATAATTAATTAATTAAAATAAATAATTAATTTTCATATGTTTAAAAATTTAATATACCACAAACCAAACCAAGCCAAGCCATGCCGGGCCGTGCGGGGCGGGCCGGCGGCGGCTTCGCGCGCGCGCGTGTGCGCGTGTGGTGGTCCATTTGCTTGCGTTCTCCCTCCTTCACAAAATTGCGGTGCCCCTTGGGGCCTAACCCAAGTGTGAAACTAACACCTTATAAAGGCTATAAATGAGTGTGTTCCCTCCTATGTGGGACTTCTCATTTTTCAATTCAGAACATTAAAAGCCATCATCAATGCCATTTATATTCCATCATTTCCAACAATCCCCCACTTGAATTTAAAAATAGGTTATTGAATAGCGTCAGACGCTTCTATAAGATTATGCATAAACAAAGGTGTCTCTTGACTTGAACCTTTGCGTAGTAAGTAAGATTCAGATTCAACAAGAGTGACTCGTAGTCTTGAACTCTATCTCTGACATCAAACCCATACATAACCTTTTCATTGGGTGTATTCTCAAAAGCCCGTGCATTTAGGGCCGTGCACGTGTATCCCAGTGTAGTGAACGCTCTAGGAATTCTGCCTTAAAATTCCATAGGAAGCGGCCCCCACTTCCACATTGACATAGGTGAGTCTATCAAGAGTACTCATGTAGCTAGGTACTCCACTCCACATAGAGTATAGATCTCATTAAGAGTTTCTATTATCTCATCCTTTCATCTCTTCAGGACTCATGCTTCCTTCATATATTATGTAGCATGTTCATCTCATATCACTATGACTTGTTATTACCCATTGAACCTAATTCTTGGGATCTCCAGTCTTGTAGGTAGGGTTACCATCACAGGTGACTCATCAATCTATAGGCAATAGTCCCATCCTTTTGGATGTATTTAGGACTTTCTCTCTAGCTAATCCTTTCGTCCAAGGATCTGCTAAATTCTCATCAGTGCGTACATGATCCACTATAACAGCTCATTTAGAGATTAATTCTCTAACTGTGTTGTGCTTACGACGAATTTGTCTTCTTTTACCGTTGTAATAACGGTTCTCAATTTTTGCAATAGCCGCGGTACTATCGCAGTGGATCAACACAGCTGGCAATGGTTTTTCCCACAAAGGGATCTCTGCTAGCAAGCATCTCAACCAACTTGCTTCTTCACTAGCCATAGCTAGTGCTATCATTTCAGACTCCATAGTTGACTGAGCCAATATAGTTTGTTTCTTTGATTTCCACGACATAGCACCACCAGTTATGTTGAAGACATAGCCACTGGTTGCTTTGGAATCATCTGATAAGGTGTTCCAATCAACATCGCTGTATCCTTCAAGGACAGCAGGAAATCTTCTATAGTGTAATCCGAGACTCATGGTCCTTTTAAGATATCTCATGACTCTTTCAATAGCATGCCAATGCTCCATACTAGGTCTACTAGTAAACCTGCATAACAATCCAACGACATAGGCTATGTCGGGTCTAGTGCAATCAGTGGCATACCTGAGGCTGCCAATGACACTAGCATATTCAGTTTGTCTAACACCGTCACCAGAGTTCTTGAAGAGTTTTACACTTGGATCATATGGTATACAAGCAGGTTTACAGTGAAAGTAAATATATTTCTTTAGGATCTTTTCAATGTAATGAGATTGATCCAAAGGAATTTCATTTTCTGACCTAGTAATCTTAATTCCAAGGATTACACTAGCTTCTCCAAGGTCTTTCATATCAAAGTTGTTACTCAACAATGATTTCACTTTATTTACCGCATGAATATTTGATCCAAATATGAGCAAGTCGTCTACATATAGACATAAGATAGTGCAAATGTTATTTTCATATTTGTAATAGATGCATTTGTCACTTTCATTCACTTTGAACTCATTCGACAAGATTAAGTTATCAAATTTTTCATGCCATTGTTTAGGGGCTTGTTTAAGACCATACAGAGATTTATCTAACTTACAGACCTTGTTTTCTTGTCCATGAATTACAAAACCTTCAGGTTGATCCATATAGATTTCTTCTTCCAGGTCACCATTTAAAAATGTTGTTTTAACATCCATCTGGTGTATCACCAGGTTATGAATAGCCGCTAGTGATATTAGCACTCTAATGGATGTTAGTCTAGTGACTGGTGAAAAAGTGTCGAAGAAATCTATATTTTCTCTTTGTCTAAAACCTTTAGCTACAAGGCGTGCCTTTTATTTATCAATAGATCCATCGGGTTTTAGTTTCTTTTTCAAAATCCATTTACAACCTATAGGTTTGCAACCAGGAGGCAAGTCTACTAAATGCCAGGTCTTGTTAGACTCTAGAGAATCCATTTCATCATTTATAGCTTCTTGCCATAAATCTGCATCCAAAGATGATAGAGCTTCTTTGAGATTTGCAGGATCCTCTTCTAGATTATACGCCATATATTCTAGTCCATAATCTTTAGCCACTCTTACTCTCTTACTCCTTCGAGGTTCTGTTTCGTCTTGGTTGTTTCTTTCAGTGTTTCTTATCATTGGGACTTGATTGAGTTCGCTGCCCCCACTATTTCTTGATTTAAAAGGGAATTTATTTTCATAGAAGTCAACATCATTTGACTCTATGATCACTTTCGCATTTAGGTCATAAAACCTATACGCTTTACTGTTTACAACATATCCTATGAAAACACATTCATATGCTCTACTTGCGAGTTTAATTCGCTTGGGATCGGGGATTCTGACATATGCCAGACAGCCCCATGTTCGAAGATAAGACAAGTTGGGCTGTCTTTTCTTCATTATCTCATAAGGAGATGTTTTGCTTTTAGATTTTGGTACTCTATTCAAAACATAGCAAACAGTCAAAATAATTTCCCTCCACTAGTGAGATGCAGCACCAAAATTAAGCATAATAGCAACCACTAATTCATTAAGAGTCCTATTCTTTCTTTCAGCTTTACCATTTATTTCAAGTGAATACGGTGCAGTAGTTTCATGTATAATTCCATGGGTTTTGTAAAAGTCATTAAACAAACTAGAATCATACTCTGTTCCTCTATCACTACGAAACTTCTTAATCTTTTTACTAAATTGATTTTCAAATTCATTTACAAAGATCTTGAACATGTCAAGCACATCACTTTTATTTTTCATCAGATATACAAAAGTAAAGTCAGAGCAATCATCAATAAAAGTTATGAAATAACGTTTTCCATTTCTAGTCAATGTTCCATCAAGTTCACATATATCATAATGTATTAAATCTAGGGGTTCAGATTCTCTAATTACTGATTTATGTGATTTCTTTGTTATTTTAGTTTGTCTACAAAAATCACATTTTTCGAAATCTTTTGGGGATAACTTTGGAATTAAACCTAAATTACTTAAGTTCGAAATAATATTTTTGTTCATATGACAGAGTCTAGCATGCCAAATATTAAAATCACACAACATGTAAGCAGAAGGAGACATTTTATTCAATTCAACATTCAATTTAAACATGCCATCAGTGGCGTGCCCTTTCCCTACAAAAATACCATTCTTAGAAATGGTGTACAAATTTGCCCCTATAGATTGAGTGAACCATGCCTTGTTGAGAAGAAACCCCGAAACCAGATTCTTCCTTATTTCTGGAGTATGCATGACATCCTTCAGAATTAAGGTTTTTCCCGATGTGAATGTTAGTTCCACATCTCCAATACCAACAACATTAGTGGTGTGGGAATCTCCCAACAGCACTTTCTTATCTTCAGCATCCGTGTATGTTTTAAACATAGCACGATCATAGCAGACATGACGAGAGGCGCCAGTGTCTATCCACCCTCCATCTGATCCACCTACAAGGTTGATCTTAATTATCATAGCAATGAATTGCTCTTCTGTCAAGTTAGCCTGATTTGCAGGGCCTGACTTGTTCCTGCACTTGCGTGCCATATGACCCTCTTTCCCATAATTGAAACAAGTAAAAGGAAGAGGGCCATTTCTAGGAGGTGGTTGCTGTCTGGCAGTAGGGACCTTTGGAGGGTTCCCATTCTTGTTGCTGTTCTTAGAAGAGCGATGTTGATTCTTTAGTTGTATGCTGTTTGGCTTCAGCACTGCTCCTATGAATTTCTTTTTCTTCTTTTTTGTCACAAGAAGAACTTCCTCTTTCTGGTCTTGCTTCCGAGATTCCTCCTCAATTCTAAGGCGAGTTATTTCTGGTGAAAATTCTTTGGTTTTGTTCCTAAGAGAATTTTTAAAATCTTTCCAAGCAGGGGGCAATTTGTCAATAATAACATCAATTTGAAACTGTTCATCTAGGGACATACCTTCAGTGATTATCTCGTGAGCTATCTTCTAGATTTCGTGAGACTGAGCTTCCACTGATCTGTCATCTGATATTTGAGGTAGCGGCTCACTGCATACTTTTTAGCTCCAGCTTCCTCAGTATCATATTTCTTCTTTAGAGCATCCCAAACCTGTCGAGCAGTATTGCTGTCGGAACTGTAGTAATCGTACAGATCATCAACAAGTCCATTAAGAATATAATTCTTACATAAGTAATCATTATGTTCCCATTGGGATAATTCAACAGCTATCTTATCATTTTCTGTTTGTTCAGCTTTTTCTGGAACAACAGGGATATCATCATTCAGAACGTTGGCAAGTTTTTTTGTGGTTATAAAAAATAACATCTTTTGTTGCCAACGTTTGAAGTGACTGCCCTCAAACCGAAACTGTAAGACCCGTAATTTTAAATCCTAAGTTATACAATTTTAGGGTATTTTGTGTTAAATAGCTTAGGCTTTTAACCCAGTTTTCGGTATTTAGTGAGTTAAAGGCCGAAAATATATTTTTGGAAATTGGATTAAAATTATTTGTCGGGAAATAATTTACTTCCGTTATGAAGGATTAAATACCGGACAATTTTGTTATAAATATATCTGGTTGCAGAAAAATTTATCTATCAATTGAGTTGCAACGAGGGTAGATATTTTTGACAAAAGTGGATTGGAGAGGTTATGGGTGAAATGGTAATTTTAATAAATATCTAGATATTTGTTAAGTTATAATTAATATATATAAATACATATATATATATATATATATATGTTTGTAGGGAGGGAAAAAGGAAGGAAATAGAAAGAAGAGAAGTAGAAAGGAAAGAAAAGAAAGAAAGGAAAAGCAAGAGAAAAGAAAAAAATCTGTCTTCTTCCTCACTGCCTCGCGACTAACCCATTTTCCTTCATCTTGATTTTTGCTTTCTTTGCTTCCTTTAAGCTCAAGAATAGAAACCCAAGGCTGGGTGGGTGATAGGACAAAGATTTCTCAACTTCACTCTTCCTCTTTGATTCGAAAACGAAGAAAAATGGTATTAGGGATTCAAACTCAAATCTCCCCGTTTCATCTAGATCTAAGTGTCGTTTCAAGAAGTGATAGAAGGGAAAGTTGCTCACCACTACACTACGGTGCTAGTGAGCTAACTTTGGAAGCGGCGTTGCGAGCGGAGGTTTTTACCGGATTTGTTCACGGTACCGTAATCGGACGTAAAAGCTAACGTGAAGGTAAGGGCTCCTTTCAAACTTTTAGTTTGCATTTAGGGACTTACTTGTGGTTGTGTGGAAAAGAATTTGGTTAGGGTTAAAGTAAGGTTTTATGGAGAATGAATTTTAAACCCATTGATGTATGATTTTGAGTATATGAAACTTGTTGTGTTTGAGTGATGGATTGTGTTGATTTGTGTTCGTTGTTTTGACGTATTCTAAATTGATAACTGATGATGTTTGAGTTTGTTTTGTGAGGTTTGTGTGAAAAATGTTTTGGAGTGAATTTTGGATGGAATGTGAAAGTTGGTTTTATGTGGAGTTTGAAAACCATTAAGTTAAACGAGTATTAAGAATGGGGAATCTCTTAATGTCTTGTTTACTTAATGTGAGTTTGTGAAAATCATTAAGTTAACTGGGCGTTAAGAATGGGGAATCTCTTAATGTCTTAGTTACTTAATGTTGTTGAAAATCGTTTAAGTTAACTGAGCGTTAAGAATGGGGAATCTCTTAATGTCTTGGTTACTTAATGTTTGTTTTGAAAATGGTTTCAGTGAAATGAGTATTAAGAATGGGGAATCTCTTAATGACTTGTTTACTGAATGTTTTGTTGTGGAAATCGTTTAAGTCAAAAGTATATTAAGAATGAGGAATCTCTTAATATGTCTGTTTGCTTAATGTTTTGGTGTGAAAATCGGTTAAGTAAATGAGTATTAAAAATGGGGAATTTTTTAATATCTGCATTTACTTAACGATTGTTGTGAATGGAGTTAGTGTATGCTCATGCATTTCATTTGGTAAATTGTGCTGACCCGTGATAAGTGGCACCTCGGTAAACTGTACTGACCCGTGATAGGTGGTACGTTTACGATTTACTTTTTGGTAAGTTGTGTTGACCCGTGATAGGTGGCACCTAGGTAAGTAGTACTTTGGCCTGTGATAGGCGGTACACTTACGACTTACGTTTTTTCTTTTGGTAAATCATGCTGACCCGTGATAGGTGGCACCTCGGTAATTGGTACTTTGGCCTGCGATAGGCGGTACAGTTATGATTTACGGCCCTTCGAGGAGGGTTTTGGTTTGGAATTCCGAGTCCATGCATTTTGGCATATACGCATTGCATTAGGGTGCTTGGCACACGAGTCGTGTTTGATTCAAGTTTATGATTGAGTGTTTGAACTTAAGTTGTGGTGGTAATTGGGTTTTATTTGCTAAGTGTTATGTTTTGGAATTGTGTGATAGTGTGTTTGGTTGCAAAACTATTTTGAAACTAAAGTTGTTGTGGTGATTGTGTTATAATTGCCAAGTGTGGATGTTTGGGAATTGTGTGATATCATGATTGATTGCAAAACCATTTTGAAACTTAAGATGTCGTGGTAATTGTGTTATAATCGCTAAGTGTTTTGTTTTGGAGTTGTGTGTAAGTGTGATTGATTTCAAAATTGTTTCGAAACTCAAGATGTCGTGGTGATTGCGCTATAATTGCTAAGTTTGATTGTTTGGAGTGGTGGGTAAGTGTTGATTGATTTCGAAACCCTTTGAAAAGCTGAAAAATGCTGAATTTTGCTGTTTTTCTGCTGCTGTCTGATGTGTATTCGAATACAGCAAGCTGTATTCGAATACAGACATGCTGTTTTGCCACTGACTTACTGTGTAGTCGAATACAGACATGCTGTTTTGCTGCTGAATGCTGAAATAGCCTTGTATTCGAATACAAAGATGTTGTATTCGAATACAACAGTGCTGTTTTGTTAAAAACTTCATTTTTCAACTTTGTGTATGCATGTTTGGCATATAGAAACCCTTTTAAGGTGTATGCTAAGTTGAAATGTTATTTTGTGCATTTAAAAACTTAAATGTTATGTGTTAACTGTTAATTTCGGTTGGTGACCCTTTACAACTATTGTGGAAATCTGGGCTTTGCCCTCAGATGAGAACCAGGACCATCCTACCGGTTCGTACCCTGTGGATGGAAATGTAGTTGGGAACACCTGACTGGAGCTATGTTAGGAGGATCATGCGGGGCGCGTGGAGATCACTCAGGGTGTATAGTTTTTGGTAGAATGACCAGATTAGGTTGACATAGAGGGAACATATGTCTTTCTTTTGAATTGCGTTTATTTTAAATTGGAAGACTGTGCCGCTTTTTGATGTTTAAATATTTTGGAGTCATATTTCGAAAAATTATTCCGCTGCTTGTAAATTATTTTGACTTAAATATTTATCCAAAGGTATTACCTTATTTATTTCTTTGTTGTATTTTAATTTCTTTCGAAAAAAAAAATACACCCTCGCTATGAAAAACGGGGTGTTACATTGTGGTTTCAGAGCTTTGGTTTGGTTTTTCTTTGGGGGCTGTGGAACCTTTGGTTATAGACTGTAAGTCAACACGTAGGTTGTGAGTCGTTATCTGATCATGCGTCGGGGTAATTGATCTGAGTTATCAGATTAGGGGTAGTTATTATGTGATGATATATTCGAAACTTAGTTTTGGAATTATTCGAAGTGGTGTTAACACATCTGCTTGATGTTGGTTTTTTCGGAAACACTGCCTCTAAGAGGGAACGGGGTTGCAAGGATGAACGTCAGTAAGGATGATCAAATGGTTGAAGCTACAAATAACATGGATGTTTCGTTGTTGCACGAACAACTGCAAAGACTCTACGGGATCTGGACAAGAGGGGAAGAGGAATTTATGCTATTAAGTCAAAAGGATTGAAAGATTTTCGTCGTTACCATCCTCCAAAGTTCAAGGGTGATGAGGACTCAGGAAAAGAGATGATTAGTGGATTTAAGAAATGGAAAAGATCTTCGGGGTGACGAATTGTCCAGCATACCTGAAGCAAATCATGATGGCATGGAATTTATAAAATGGTTCCAAGGACACATAAGCTATGTGTTGGTGTAAACTCGAAGATGATGAGTATGGATGGATTAACATTAGACTAATAAGGGATTTCAAGTAAAGATCTAAGTTGAGGACTCTTGTTAAGGAAAGTATTAGATGTTTTCCTGGTAGATTTCAGGATGAAACTGGATGAAGTTTGACAACTGTCAAGGAGATGTGAACATCATGGAATTGTTGAGGAGATAAGGCTTCCATTTGGAATGACATTTGGTGCTTAGGTGTCAATGAAAGAGACCGGTATTGAAGTTAAGGGAGCGTTACACATTAGGAGTAAATACTCCTTTGGTTAGATAAAATACGCTTTGAGGAATAGTCGATACCTTGAGGAATAAAGTCGAGCATTCGAATTAGACTGGATTCGCAACTTGGATTATTAAGTATGAATCTCATGACGAGTATAGGAGTGAGACTATATATTTTGTTGATAAGTGACCAATCTCCTTGTGGTTTAGGAGATAGTAAGTATGGATAGTGATATTGGATGAATTTGTAGACTCATAAGTGTGAATTTTGAGCAATGTTCGGAAAAACATAATGAGTTAAGCCTTGATGTATTTAACACTATGTTGCCATTAAGTGGAATTTGGAGCATCAAGTACGAGAATACTTCAAGATTGCGGTAATATAAGTTTTGAGAGTCTATTAAAGGATGGAAATCACTGAGAGGATGTTAATAGTTTGATAGGACGAAAGGATTATTCGAGATTTGATTTGGGATCCTAAGATGGTTGACTTTTAGTTGATGATTTGAAATCTCGCAAGGTTGGATGGAGGACCAAGTAATGCTTATAAGTTTCTAAATCAAAGGAGTTGAGGTAGGCAAGTGATAATTAATTCATGTTAAGGATGGAAGTGTTTGGAGATTTTGAGGATCAAATTTTAGAATCCTATTAAATGATAGAAAGTGAAAAAGAAGAGATGTAACGAATGATTTATGATTTAGTTGTTGGTCTTGGGAAATCAAGCATCGAGATTTAAACTGAGTGTTTTAGTGACTAGATGAACAATGGAAGGTTTGTGGGTCTTTGAGACATTTTACTGCAAAAATTTGGGACGAGGAAGTTATAGATAATTATTTCTTAGGAAATGCTTATGGGGAACGTTTGAGAAATAATTCTTTAGAACGTTCGAATGATAGGATTCTTTCAGTTTATATCTCGGTGAAGGTTGAGAAGGAATAAGATTCCAGCGAGTGAACCAAATTTTGGAAAATGTGCCATAAAAACTTGTTGGAGCAGCACATAGAGATCTAGCTTATGACGATTAAGGATTGATGAAAGGAATTATCTCACCTATAACTCAGACATTATTATTATAAAGGTATGTCAATGATATAAAGACATTACGTGAGTGCATGTCACTGACTTACTGTGTAGTCGAATACAGACTGTTGTAGTCGAATACAGACATGCTGTTTTGCTACTGATTGCTGAAATAGCCTTGTATTCGAATACAAAGATGCTTTATTCGAATACAACAGTGCTGTTTTGTTAAAAACTTCATTTTTCAACTTTGTGTATGCATGTTTGGCATATAGAAACCCTTTTAAGGTGTATGCTAAGTTGAAATGTTATTTTGTGCATTTAAAAACTTAAATGTTATGTGTTAACTGTTAATTTCGGTTGGTGACCCTTTACAACTATTGTGGAAATCTGGGCTTTGCCCTCAGATGAGAACCAGGACCATCCTACCGGTTCGTACCCTATGGATGGAAATGTAGTTGGGAACACCTGACTGGAGCTATGTTAGGAGGATCATGCGGGGCGCGTGGAGATCACTCAGGGTGTATAGTTTTTGGTAGAATGATCAGATTAGGTTGACATAGAGGGAACATATGTCTTTCTTTTGAATTGCTTTTATTTTAAATTGGAAGACTGTGCCGCTTTTTGATGTTTAAATATTTTGGAGTTATATTTCGAAAAATTATTCCGCTGCTTGTAAATTATTTTGACTTAAATATTTATCCAAAGGTATTACCTTATTTATTTCTTTGTTGTATTTTAATTTCTTTCGAAAAAAAAAAAATACACCCTCGCTATGAAAAACGGGGTGTTACAGAAACGGTTTGTTGAAGTCAGAAGCAGAAGAACCTGTTCCAGTAATTTCGTCGGTAGACATGGCAGTTTGAAAAACGTCTTAAAATTGTTGTTTCTGAAAATTACTTTTGAAAAATAACAATGCCACCGATAAAATTACTGGGTTGAGTCGCGGACTAGGTCGCTCTCTTTAAGATGTTTTGAGGCACTGCCCAAAATTGTGCAAGGCAGACTATCAACCACGAAGTCCCCAGGATAAAACAGCCCAGATCACTGTATCGGAATTCTACTGCACTGTAGAAAACCGATGTAGAATTACACCCTCTGTATGGCAGTCGTATGTCTAACACTCGTAATATAGCACTAAGGCTACTCGTATTATAGCACTATGGCTACTCAAGAAAATAGATGAAGAAGAAGAAGAGAGTAGGGGGAGAAGTGAGAAAAGCCTCAGATACGGAGAGCTTTTGGTGTGTCTTTCCAACTGAGCTGAACTCTCTATTTATAGAGGAGTTCAGCAACTGGATCAGAGAGAATGGGGGATCCTAGAAGCACGAAGTCCACCATCTGGCTACTAGAAGAGTGCCTCAGAATTAGGAAACGTGCTTTGACTTTGATTCTTGACCGGGCAACATAAGAAAACATGGGATTAATTCAGTTTTAGGGTTTTGACCGGGCAAAATCCGAAGCTTAGTCAAATTAGGGTTTTGACTAGACAAATAACATAAGATTAGTCTGTTTAGGATTTGACTGGATCAGAACATTGACTTTGAATTTGTGGATGACAGTTTCGTAATTAATGCAACTTCTGACATAACGCAAGCATATAATTAATTAATTTTCATATGTTTAAAAATTTAATACACCACCAACCAAACCAAGGCCGGCCGGGCGGCGGGGGCGCGCGCGTGTGTGCGCGTGTGGTGGTCCATTAGCTTGCGTTCTCCCTCCTTCACAAAATTGCGGTGCCCCTTGGGGCCCAACCCAAGTGTGAAACTAACACCTTATAAAGGCTATAAATGAGTGTGTTCCCTCCTATGTGGGACTTCTCATTTTTCAATTCATAACATTAAAAGCCATAATCAATGCCATTTATATTCCATCATTTCCAACAAAATCTAAGGAGGTTGATCAATTAAACTTAAAGAATTGTCAGGCCACTAATATGGTTGTACATATCACTATCTTATAATCCACCAAATAGTAAGTTTGTTACAGATCACTCGTATATTAATGGTAAAATATTAAACACCTAATGTAATTATCATTCTTCCACCAGACACGCTAAAAAAATAGATGCTCGAATCCTTATCATAATAATCAAGTTCAAAGGCAGTTCACAAATTGGCATTCTTTGTGTATCCATTTCAGATGTATGACTTATTCTATTCTACCATCAAATTCCATGTTATTATCAAAATCTAATTGGTGGAATTAAAAAAACTATACCTGATTGTGATTGGGTTGTAGGCAGGAAGCGCTAATCCTTTATATTCTTTTTCTTTTTCTTCCGGTGTTTCTTTTTGGTAGGCTATGATTTATATATATATATATATATATATATATATATATATATATATATATGGCTTGATAAATTTTAGGTTTATTGTTAGGCCTAATTGTGAAACACGGGCCTATCAGGCTGATCGGCCAATACTCCAATCTCACTATTATTATTATTATTATTATTATTATTATTATTATTATTATTATTATTAATAGTAATAACTCACTCTATTAGTGCTAAAGTAATAAATTAATGTAGCAACATAATTTTACTCCTTGTTTTTATTTTATTTTTATATATTTATTTTATTTGATTTATTTTTTTGTAAGTTAAATATGGTTAATATGAATAATTTAAATCAATTATTAAGGCAAACACACCGACACACCTCAAGAATTTAGAACACATATTAACACTCATAAAAAAATAGTATTGTATTACTATACTATTTAAAATAAGGTAATGAGAATTTGGGGTGTTACCTTAGGACTCCGCTCTAAAATATGTATTATGAGTCTGATGAACAAGCTCTAAAATGTGTTTATGGTGATTTTGAAGAAATGCTCTGATTGGTTTGGCTCTGATGATTATAACAAGTATTTATTCACTCTACCTCTGAAAAACAAGTGATTGTCTGCCTCTTATAAGTGTGACAAGAAAGTGATTATCTATTGTCTCTAATAATGCATCAAGCATCTGATCATCTGATTATGATGAAAAGTAAATGCTAAATTAAAGAGTTAACATTCAGATGATAGTCAACGCACTAAAGAAGAAAAACTTGTGCATCTTCTGATCAACACCCTTAATCCATTATTTTCCTAAAGGTCTATGCCACATGCTTTGATCATTATATCAAGATACACATAATTAACTACAAGGATAATTTTAACAAGGCTCAATGGTGAATCAATCTCTGAAAATTTGATACAAAATTTCATTATATAAGCAAATTTTTTGCAATTAAGACAACAACTAGAAATCCTAAAGTTCTGTATAAAAGAATCTGCAACCCTCGTTGAACAATAACAACAACACCCTATAATAGGTGTTATGTGGTAATGTGATTCAGTTGGTGAATTAGTGGATTAAATCCTTCAATTTGAAGGGACTAGACGGAGCTACCACATTGGCGGTGAACTAGGATAAATTGGTTGTGTTGTTCTACTTTTTTGTTTTATCTGCTCTATTTTGATTACTTTCTTTGAATCTTGTTAAAACAATTTTTAAGTAAAACACAATTCAAATATCATTTTCTTGTGTTTCTCGTTCTAGAATATCTATTTTCTATGTTAGGAGCGGAGATCAACTTATAAGTTTTTTTACAAAGACATTGAATGGAGTGTGTTGTGATTTCATTTGTATCAAGTTGAACCCGTAATACTTGCTTCTTCACATTTAGTGTATGTTAGTTTTGCCGTTAGATTCTTTAAAACAGACCGAAACAAAATAAATAAATAAATAAATAAATAAATAAATAAATAAATAAATAAATAAAAGAAGTGGAAAGGTGACTCAATAATATGTAGTTTATCATCTAAAATGGGGTAAATGTATACTTGCAGGCATGGAGAAATTGGAGGGATGGAACAGCTACAAATATTATAGATCCATCACTATACAACAGTTCAAGAAATGAAATCATGAGATGCATTCATATTGGTTTACTTTGTGTCCAAGACAATGTAGCTAAAAGGCCAACCATGGCTACTATTGTAGTCATGCTAAGTAGCTATCCTCTCACTCTCCCTATACCTTCACAACCTGCATATTTTATGAACAGTCCTAGAACTGGAAGCCTTATAGATATGAGGGTGTGGGAAGGCAATCCAGGAATAACAAGATCAAGTCAATCCACAAGTAAATTAGTTATTGAATCAGTAAATGAGGCTAAAGTTACTGAGCCATATCCACGTTAGATTCTAGCTATGAGTTTATACTAATTGAATAACCATCAATGTTTCAACCAAATACAATGTCTTGGAATCATAATTTATTTCTGAAAATTCCTTTATAATGTTGAATTTGACTTAAAGTGTAAGCTTTGAATTTGGCACCTTGGCTATTCTGCAACTAGTGCAGTTTCTATACTAATGTTCTTTTACTTTGTCTTAATCCTCTAGTTTAGAAGAAAAGGGTTTTGGTACTCTAAAGTTGAACAAAGAGGTAAATAAAATTTGACTAAATATTATTTCAGCTAGATACCCAATTTGGTACTCTCGACCAATTCAACCGTAAGAGAAGTTCATTAACTACTTAAGTCCATCCACTCAGATTTACATTAATATTCTTTAGTGTGTCCAAAATGTGGTTTCTGATTGTATTTTCATTTGCTTTGCTTAAACTACTAATAAACTAGTTGTTATTAAGTTTTCAGAGTTCGAACTTGAAATCTCTTATTTAAAATTCCGGTGTCTATTAACTTAAGAGCCAAACTATCTACTTGGAACAAATATTTTTGTAACGTTATAATATATTTTTAACATTACCTTATCATTTGTGTTAAGTTCCTAAATTGTATGGATACAATGACATTGTAATAAACAAGTATATAGCAGCACAGAAGAAAACAAGCTAGATCTTTGAAATGGAAAAGAAAAAACTTGAATGACCAACATAAAGAAACATGGAATTTGAAACATTATATATAGTTTTCTTCTCTCTTTCTCTCATTATCAAAAGTTGGCAATCAAAACTTCATTTCTTGGTGTTTGTACATTAGATTCAGACTCAGAGGATGTAACATTCTTCAACTCAGGAAACCTAATTTCAACTATGCTTCTAACAACTTCATCCATTGTTGGTCTATTATCTACCACCTTTGAAACACAAGAAAGTGCAATCTGAAGCATCTGCACCATCTCCTCTTCAACATATTCTCCTCCTCTCAATAACTCCTCATCAAAAACTTCAGCTGTCCATTCCTCAGACACCACAGACTTCACCCACCTTGGAAGATCAACCATGTCATGATCATAGCCAGAATATCCCAATGGAGTTTTCCCTGTGAGTATTTCAAGAAGGAGAACACCAAAGCTGTAAACATCACTCTTTTGATTTGTGATCTTTTTCGATTCGGTGACTTCCAGAGCACGGTAGCCGTTGGATCTTGACATGGTTGATGATGTGTTTATTAGTGGAGTTAGTCCAACATCAGTGATGCAGCCATCATGTTCTTGTGTTATGAGTACATTGGTTGATTTGATGTTTCCATGAATGAACTTTGGACCTACTTGTGTGTGGATGGAAGCAATTCCCTTTGCAGCTCCTAGTGCTATCTTCATTCTTGAATCCCAGTTTAATGGAGTTTTTGCTACACCCTTGTTTCCTATGTTGTTTGGAAATGATAAATAGAACAATAAGGCAAGGATATAAATTTATTACAAGTGACAAAGTAAATTATATGTGATTGTATTGTAGGTTCCATGAGTTATTTACTCATAATTTAATTACAAGAACATTTCTTACCACCTATATATATAAACATAATAATCATTTAAAAATTAAGGATATACTAGAATAGTAGAACAAAAGACATTCAAAGTCATGTTAGGTTATTGATATCGTGAAAAATTGCAGTCAAATATGGTTGATGCAGCTACAATTGCTATCGCGCTGCGGTTGGCAGACATGAAAAACTTTGATGTTGCGGACTATTTTATAAAACCATGATATACACTATTCAAACATGAATGATGAATCATTTGAGGCCAATGTAAAGATCTAAAGACATGCCACTTCTGATCAAATTGAACTCTTCCTTCAAATTAAGCAGAGTTTTTTCCATGGCAATAAGTCAGTGTCATATTGAACTCCTTGAATAAAATTTTACTTCAATTTTTGGTAATATTTTTCACATCAGTAGTTAAAAAATCTAATGCATTTAAATAATGTTGAAGAAGTAAAACATTTTTTCCACTTTATTTAATAATTGAAGAGGTGGATTTTGTGGACTAATAAAACAGAAAAGAGAAGTAAGTAAAATCTAAGGCATAGAATGGAAAACATACCATGAAGTAAGGAAAACAAGCTCCCTCCTGGAAAGTAATTATAAACAAGAAGTTTCTCATCTTTTGAATAGTAATAAGCTCTAAGTGTTATGACATTAGGGTTTCTTCCAATTCCTCCAACAACCTCCATTTGTTGTTCAAACTCCTTCTTTCCAACCACAACTTCCCTCAACCTTTTAACCACAACTGTTATTCCTTCCTCCAATGTAGCCTTATATGTTGTTCCATAGCTTCCTTTTCCAAGTACTTCAGCTGAAGCCTTCAATAAATCTTCAAGGTCAAATGTATAAGAACAACCTTCAAAGAAAAACAATTTGTTCCTCTCACCATCCAACATTCCACTTCCAAAACTCTTTGAAATTGAAAAATCCTCAGTCTTTCCACCACTTGATGATGTTGCCTTTCCTTTCACTATATCATCACTTCTTTTACTCTTTCTCCTCTTCAAAAAGCACACAAAGATCACCAAAACTATGAGAGAAAGAAAGGCACATCCACCAACTACAAAAGCAAGTATAGAAGCTACTCCAAAGTGTTTCTTTGAAGTTTTAGTCTTTGGATTTTTTTTAGTTGATGGATTTGGAGAAGGAGAAGGAGAGATTGTAGAACAATGATTGAGAGGTGGACCACACAAGAGAGAGTTACCAACAAAAGAAGTGAAGTTGAATTGATTGATGGAAGATGGAATTGAGCCATTCAAGCTATTATAGCTCAAATTCAAATACTTGAGCCTTGGAAGGTTGAAAGAAGGGATTTTTCCATAGAAAGAGTTAAAGGAAAGATCTAATGCAATGATTTTAGGTGAGATAGAAGAAGGGATTAGGCCTGTGAAGTTATTATGTTGAAGATTAACATATTGGAGGGAAGGTATAGAGAGAATGTTAGAAGGAAGGTTTCCACTAAGGTCATTGGAATGAAGGCTTAGGATTTTAAGAGAGTCAAGTTTTCTTAGGCTGCTGTTGTTTGGAATGGAGCCTTTTAATCCAATTCCTGGAAGATGGATGCTTATGACATTTTTTTCATTTTGGTCACAAGTTACACCAATCCATTTGCAAATTGGTGTTGAGTCATTCCAGTTTAATCTTGGTGCATGTTGGAGAGTAGAAGAAAACTCAAGGAGAGATTTTCTGTCTGAGTTTAAGTCAGCTATGATTAAGTTAAACAGAGATAGTATGAAGGTTATAAGAACAAATGGAACAAGAAAGAATTGTTGGAATTTCATGGTTGCTTGTTTTGTGCCAAATGTTTGTAAGTTGTTGTAGCTCCAAGTTTTGACCTTAACTGATCTTCATTTCCTGGATTGGTTTTGAAAAATCATGGCAAATTGTTAGAATAAGTAGCGTTTTATGAAGGACGACACAAACACCGAAATTAGACATTGATATAGACATCGATAATAATTTAAAAAAATAAAAGTGATTTAATGCAATCATCTATGTTGGTGTTGTGTCAATGTTTGACTCAAATATGTGTATCACAGCGGACACATCTTAAATTTAAAATGTCTATGCTACATAAACAATGTGACATTTGGAAAGGGACCTAGAACCAAACATGAAATAGTGGTTTTGATTGATTTAAAATTTTGTTTTAGAAACTGAGAAAAAAAATTAAAATAATTTGAAGAACCTAGTCTTCAAATTTGTAGTACCAATATTTCAAATTGAAAGCATGTTTAGTCTATGATACATGTCAATGTCCAAAATCGATAAAACACCAGACACATAGACACATGTGGTTTCTTTCAATCACTTTTATTTTCATATAACTTATTATTGATTTCTATTTGTTAGTGCTTCATAAAAAACATTAATATTGAAGCTTTACATGAAACAAGAAAGAATGCCAAAATAGTCTTACACATGCTTACCTTGTGGCAGGTCTTGAAGTTAGGAAATTCTTTGAGCTGAAAACAGTGAGTTTCAATAATTGAGTTGTTAATTCAAATTCATTGAAGAAAAAGAAAAAGGACTAAAGTACACTTCTTTGAGCTGATGGTGGGACTAAAGTACATTTTTTACTGAATATAAAGAAATTCCCTCATAAAATCAGTTCATATGTTTTCAAAAACAAGTGAGAAGTGAGATGGAGAAAAAAAAAAAAAGCATAGTGATAATTAAGAATCATAGAATCCAAGAAAAAATACAACTAAAAAATAAGAAAAAGCAAAAGTTAGATTATATATAAATCATTCTTTGCCAAAAAGTAGGCCACATTCTCCAAATTTGAATAGGTATTCTGTAAGTCATTTCATTAGTGTTGATTTTTGGTCTTTCCCACCTTACTTGGTTAGTGTATATATCCTGAAATAAGTGATCTTGAAATGCTGAAAACTATTTAACTCATGAACCACATTTTGTTTTTTGGTCAAAACTCATGAACCACATTGAGACATTGAACGGAACAGAACAAGCATACTATCAATATTTTAATCAAAACAACTTGATGATTTCTCTATTGAGGCTTATAAACATTGAAAATAGTTTAAATTGATACAGACACCAAATATGGCATTGGCATGTTTGACACCGATAGTAACTTAAAAAATAGAAGAAATTGAATATAACTAAATGTGTTGGTGTCGTCTCAGTGATAGAGCCCAGACACATTTTCATTTCAAAATTTCAATGCTACAAAGCTTAGAATAATTCTCCTTTGCACACAAACATGTATTAAAATTTGGAATTTTGAAAGTGAGAAATTACCTTTATTATATCAGAAATGAGGAAACCAAGACCACAAAATAGAATGAAGAATAAACATAGACATTATCACAAAAATGAGTAGGGATACAATACAATCCAGTAGAACTGTAGAAGTATTACAAATGAAATGGAGTGGCACAAGACTAAAGTTTTATATGACACGAAAAATGAAATTATGAGATTAAAGTGTACTAGCACTGTTGGAGTTGGTGGCATCATAGTTATTGAGCATTACTACAATTTAATATATTCATATTGATATATACAAAAATACTTTGATATTGAACTAAAATGACAGCAATAATGAGTTCTTTAACTAACAAAGTCTTGTGTGAACTAACAAGTACTACATTCCATTAATTTTCACATGTTTGCAGTTGAAATAAGACCAACATAAAAGGATAAATAAAAGCATAGGTTGCATAAGTCTAAAATTTTTGAAATTGAGAAGTTTGACATGAATACTAAATTATAATTAGTTGGCATATGCATTAATGACGAAATAACGTTACATAATTGAGAAGTGATGGTAAATCTAATTGTTGTTGTAGTGTTAAAAAACTAGCCATTGGATCTGTAAATTGGAGATTGAATTTATGTTAGTGTTATTAAAAAGAAAAAATACATAAGTGTTCAATAAATTTTAAAATTTGTTATAATTTGGACTGATGCATCATGTCAACACTCAAAATTTTAACAATATATTTTTTGTATTTAATTTTGAATCTTTTAAATACAAAATGAAAAAAATGTGACGTGTATTTTTCAGTATAAAGGAAATTTTTAAATTTAGTATTTTGCCTCAATTTTTAAAATGTAGTTTTAAAGTAAATTTCTTACGATACATCTCTGATAAATTCTTTGAAAATTATAAATGAAAAATTGAAACACATACATTAAGGGAGCAAATAAGCTATTTCTCGTTAGATGATGATGTGAATGTGATGTTTCTGAATTATGTGAATGGTAAGATTGTCGGTGCTTAGTACTATACTAGTACGCATTATGGGAAGTAATTAATGACAAAGAAAATTGAATAATACATTAATGAGAACCAGAATTGAAAGGTAGGATTGTCAGATTGGTGCATAGTTGGTTATGTTGAAAGCGGGTCTGGATTAAGTCCTAAACCTGCAAAACTAAAAAATTTAGAATTTAAAACATTAAAAATAAAAATTAGAGAGTCGCTAATCCACCCACTGTTGTCTAGAGGTTTTCAATTTACCCTTTATCCGTAAATTCCTTGATGTGTAAATGTATGACATATAAATGTATTAACATTAAATTACTTCTAGTGCCCAACCATAAATTTTTATGTGATTATTTCGAAGACTTTAATTAATTTTTAAAATTCAAACAAGTAAAATTCATGCATAAACCAAATTAAATTCACATACTTAAATATATTATAAATCATGTATATTAATCTAACCAAATGTTAAATTTGTTGGGTGGATTCACTCTCCAAGTGGAACCCACCAATTTTACTATTATTATTATTATTATTATTATTATTATTATTATTATTATTATTATTATTATTATTATTATTATTATTATTATTATTATTGAAAAGGATTTAATCCCTAAGAATTACACATAGAAAAACAACGGAAGAAGAACAGTTGCCAGAGAAGAAAAATAAGAGTTTGGTTTCGGTGGAGGTAACAGGTGTGTAGCAAACTTGTTCCGTTTGATCTACAAAATTAGTATGTTATTCCTACCATTGAGTTTGTTGCTTTAATATATAATTTGAATAGTTTTATCTGGCATACCCACTTTAGTGGAAGGTTGTTATAAGGTTGGTATAGGGTTGTTATTGTTGATTGATATTCCATATTGTTATTAGGAAGACTATTGATGTACCATTAATTATTATAGTGGAAGTTTTTACTAGACTAGGTCCCGTGGTTTTTATTGAGGAAAGTTTTCCACGTTAAAATTGTGTTTGTCTCATATTTAATTATCTATCCATTATTATTGCTCTTGGAATTGTATTTTTTGTTTGGCCATTTATCTGCATAGGTGGGAAAAAAAATATTCCGCATTGTTGAGATAGTTATTGCTAATTATCTATGGTTTTTCCCAACAAAGTGGTATCTAGAGCTCAGTTATTTAATTTGTGCATTTAAATGGAGGAGGAAAATAAAGGTCCCAATATGATTAAACTCAACTCTTCTAATTACACACTTTGGAAGACTCTCATGGAAGACATGTTATATAGTAAATATTTGTATGATCCTATTGAGGGTAACACTGCTAAACCCGCAGATAAATTTGATGCTAACGGGAAGAAGATGAATAGAAAGGCAGTGGCGTTGATCAGGCAGTGGTTGGATCTTAGTGTATATCCATATGTTGAAACTGAAATAGATGCTAACAAGATGTGGGAAAAATTAAAAGAGTTGTATAAACGAAAGAATGTGCAAAATAAAGCATTCTTAATTCGATATATGAAATATAAAGATGGGGATTCAATGGCAGAGCATATGAGTATTTTTCAGAATACATTGAATTAGTTGACAACCGCAGAAATTAAATTAGATGATGAGTTGCAAGTGTTGTTATTGTTGAGTTTCTTGTCTGATAATTGGGAAGTCCTTATTGTGACGTTGATCAATTCAGCTCCAAGTGGAAAGTAGAAAATGTCAACAGTTAAAGAGAGCATGTTGAATGAAGAAGCTCAAAGAAAAGAACGTGGTTTGATTGGTTCTTCCTCAAAGTCAGAAGCACTAATTACAGAGTCACGGGGGAGAAGTCAATCTAGAAACTTCCATAGACGCAACAACTCTTAAAGTCATAGCAAGTCAAGAAGCAAGTCGAGGACTAGAAAAGAAGTGATATGCTATCATTGTGGCAAAGCGGGTCACATAAAAAGAAATTGCAGATTCCTTAAGAGAGATCAATCAAGGGAAATAGATGAAGACAAAGAGAAGAAAAATGAAAAAGATACAAAAACAGTTGTATCTGTTAATAATGTCTACATTGTTTGTGATGATAATTTCATAAACCTTGCATGTTAGGATTCAAGTTGGATTATTGATTCGGGTGCCTCATATCATGTTACAGTGCTGGTGATTTTGGAATGGTAAAAATGGGAGATAAAGGAGTATGTAAAATTATCGATATGAGAGGTGTTTGGGTTGAAACTGGGATTGGTTGCAAGCTTCAATTGAAGAATGTTAGACATGTTCCTGATATTCGTCTCATTTTGATTTCGGTGAAAGCCTTGGATATTGATGGTTATCACACTTACTTTGGTGGTGGTGGTATATGTAAAGTCACCAAAGGGTCCCTAGTGGTTGCTAAGGAGCAAAGTTTCACTTCTCTCTATATGATAACTACGAAGCTATGCAAGGAAGAAGTGAATGCAATTGAAGATGCATCTTTTGATTTATGGCATATGCGCCTTGGTCACTTGAGTGAGAAAGGACTCAACATACTTGCGGAGAAAAATTTTCTTCCTGTGAAAGGTACGTCTCTAAAAATTTGCACTCATTGTTTTGTTGGAAAACAACATAGAGTTTCTTTTCATAATACTGGTCGTCATAGGAGGCAAAATATTTTTAATTTAGTTCATACTGATGTTTGTATGATGGATAGTAAATCTCTTGGTGGTGCATCATATTTTGTTACTTTTATTGACGACAACTCTAAAAAAGTGTGGGCCTTTCCTTTGAAATCTAAAGACTAGGTATTTGGAGTCTTCAAGTACTTTCATACAAGTGTTGAAAGAGAAAAGGGAAGAAAATTGAAATGTGTTCGATCAGATAATGGTGGTGCATATAGAGGTCCTTTTGAAGAGTATTGTAGAGAACATGGAATGAGGTTTGAGAAAACAATTCCAAAGACACCTCAACATAATGGTGTTACAGAGAGAATGAATCGTACGATTAATGACAGAATCAGATGTATGCTCTCTCATGCAAAATTATTATTCTTATTATTGAAATAAAAAGAAAAGAAAAAAAAAGTTTTAGTGGGCTTGGTCCACTTGAAGGTAATAAAAGGGATTTAATCCCTAAGAATTACACATAGAAAAACAACGGAAGAAGAACGGTTGCCAGAGAAGAAAAATAAGAGTTTGGTTTCGGTGGTGGTAACAGGTGTGTAGCAAACTTGTTCCGTTCGATCTACAAAATTAGTATGTTATTTCTACCACTGAGTTTGTTACTTTAATATATAATTTGAGTAGTTTTATCGTCTTTGAGAGTTACTTTGGCATACCCACTTTAGTGGAAGGTTGTTATAAGGTTGTTATTGTTGATTGATATTTCCTATTGTTATTAGGAAGACCTCTTGATGTACCCATTAATTATGATAGTGGAAGTTTTTACTAGACTAGGTCTCGTGGTATTTATTGAGGGAAGTTTTCCACGTTAAAATTGTGTTTGTCTCATATTTAATTTTTTCATAATTATTATTGCTTTTGGAATTTTATTTTCTGTTTGGCCATTTATCTGCACAGGTGGGGAAAAAAATATTCCGCATTATTGAGATAGTTATCGCTAATTATCTTTGATTTTTTCCAACAAAATTTAACATAAACAAATATAATTACTTTGAAAAATCACATATGAAGTTAGAACTTCAAACATATTATATATATTCTTATAAATTAAATGTGTATCTTTCACCATGGTCAAGAAAGTCCATTTCCTTTAAAAGTTGCACTCATAACTAAATTTGATAATCGAAAATCGAACCTAAAGATTGTTGGATCATTTATTGGGGGTATGCTGCAAATCTTGAACAAGAAGAGGATGAACTCGATGATGACGATGAAGGTTGCATAAATAAATTCCAAATCGTGTGCATCACACTAAGGTTTAGGTTCGATTCTCTCCTACCAATCTATATATATTGAATGCAAATAGGTTAACCGGTGAATCCCCTTCAGGATACTTTGGAATCCTTGAAGTGAATTGCACATTCGCATCAAGACTATCGATGAGTAATAGTTTACAAAATAAAGTTCCTTCATTTACTCTCGTGCACTAGAGAAATGAATAAATGACTCACAAATATTTTTGACATAATTTTGACTCATGTAACATGAATTTGTGTTGTTTTCTTGTGTTCTTTCTGCCTCTAAAATATCTCTATTTATAAAGATACTCATATCAATTGGTGAATGAAAACAACTCTTCAACTCATACCAATTGGTGAAAAAAAAAACAACTTTTGAGAAAGATTGTAACTTCTGATAACTTAATAGATGCATTGGTTTGAATTAAACTCAAACATTGCAACCACTTGACCAAGTGATACATTAAATTATTTAGTTTTGCTACATTAATATAACTATTAGAGAATTTAAAATATATTTTGGAAATTCCCTCACAAATATAAGATTTGTTTTGACAAAAAATATTATATATGATACATTTTATGAAATATTACTTAAAACTAGGTGTGATAAACATGGATTGCACGAGTTTTTCAATATTAATAATATTCAAATTAGTTTATGTTGAATTACTTTCAAAATTATAAATAATAAATAACTTTGGAATATATATA
>JBBPBT010000850.1:22639684-22653588 GCA_037974875.1 Cicer bijugum | reverse complement strand
ACATTAACTATGAATAATTATTTTTAACATTAAAATTAACTAAAATATTTTAACATTAAAATTAATAATAACTATATTATATTTAAATGAAAATTTTACTCTATTTTACATAGGCCTCAAATATTTTTAAAATGTCAGCTTTACCTTGTAAATTTTAACTATTTTACAAACTCAAATTTCATTTTTATTTCACCATTTTTAATATTTTCGTGACAATCAATTCAAGTTATTTTGTTACTAAAAAAATTTTCAGAAATTTTTAGAAAAACTTAACTTGTGTTCCTCGGTACTGAAACGTGTCAAAAAACTTATAAAGCAATTTTTCAGAAACTATCTGAATTTTTTTAAAAGTTTTTTGGTAAAAAATATTGAACATGAAAATTGTCGGAAAATATTTCAGAAGTTTTTCGATAAATTCTTATGTATCTGGATACTCGTGAAAAAATTTTCCGATACACACTATGTTTTTTTTAAAAAGAAAAATTATTTTTAAATTATTTAATTTGTTTATATAATTTTTAACATATATGGATAAATCACTCTTATTATGTGATAAAAGTTGTGTCACTACTACCAACATTTTCACCATAGATCAAATATGAATAATTATAATTAATATTGTTAAAAACTATCATTGTGATTAATTTATAATTTATTTTATATTTTACTTTAAATATTTGATATAAGGGAAGCTGTTGTGATTTGGACTAGGAAGATTGATATTAAAAACAAAACTATTATCATCACTAGATCATATAGAAAGACTAAAGAAAGAGGAAAAATGAATAAATTAATATTAGGTTGTATAAAGGAAAAAAATACAAACGTGTCGATATTGAAGTTTAACAAAAAAAATATGATTTTTCTTCCAAGTTTAAATCAAAATCATTAAAATATGGTTTTAGATGGACCTTAAAGTGATTTGAGGAGTTCATAATTATGCATTGCCTAATATTTTGGAGGGACATATTTTTGTTGGACATTTAGATAGAAAAGAGAAAAAACATGTTGATGACTTAATAAAATATAATGTTGCATTGAAACACACATTACTCTTATTGCAAGATTGAGACAAAAACAATGTTACTCATATCTCACACATATATAAATATATCTCACACATATATAAATATAAGCATAGAAGTATGATCCGACTACATGTGAGAGGTTCTATTAAAAAAATATTTTTTTAAGTTAATTAAAAATTCATAATATGTGTGTTGGAATAAATAACGTAGAAACTTAGATGCTTTGAGATATATTTTTTGGACACATTCAGATTCAGTGAAGTTGTTAACTTTGCTTAATAAATATAAATACAGAATAAACTAATAAGTGACAAAAATATAAATTAAATATATAATTGCTTTAATTAGAGTATAATTAACTGTCCATACTTAGAATTTGGCGGAATTAATAAGATCTAATAAATTAATGTACAATGTATATTTTTTATCAGAAAATAATATATATGAGCTGTAAAAAAAAAAAAAGTAGATAAGTGCACTTTGACAAAGCTAAGAGAGTAGTACCAAAAACATATATACTCACATTCACAAAGTTCCTTTTATTGGCAAAGTTAATTGATGTTTACATATTACTAGTATAACAGTATTACAAAATCCAGCAGTGACCAGGCCCCTGTTTTTCTCTGTTAATATTGACACATACCTATTTTAGACAAATAAAGGAACATTATTATATAAAATAGATGAAAATACTATTAATTGCTAATTATTAGTAATAGATTACTTAATTGCTTACCACAAATTTTGAAAAGTAAATTCGTAGCAAGGTCTATTATAAAAAATGTAGTAGTGAGGTTATGCATGGATAACTTACTCAATGTTGAGTTTATTTATCGTAGAATAAAAAAAAAATTAATTTTAACTTTATATATATACTAATGATTTTTATATAACCAAAATATGTTGCAATAAATGTGAAAATTACACTAAAAATAGAGCATAATGTATTCTTTTTATATATTATTTAATATGAATTTTCAAGAGTATCAATATATCTTCTTTATCTTGGTTATCAATATAATGAAGCATAAGTAACAAACACAAAGTTTATAAAGCATAATACACTACCATACTCCTTTCCTAGTAAAAACACCATTATACTCAAAATATGAAGAAAGTATGAAAGGTGAATACAAAGTAACAAACCTCAAATCACTACGCCAAAAATAGCTTTTTACAGCGCTTATTTTAAGCCTTTTACAACGCTTTTTTTAAAAAAAAACGTTGTGGAATCGAGCGCTGTAAAAGCTACAACAGCGCTTTTAAAAAAGCACTCTAAATCATATAAATATAATGTGCGCTTGTTATACACATTTTACAGCGCTTTTTAAAAAAAGTATTGTAAAATGCGCACATAATATGCATTATTATGCACATTTTACAGCGCTTATTTCAACAAGTGTTGTAAAATATGCGTATAAAATTCATATACTAGGTGTGGCTTTTACAACGCTTTTTAAAAAGAGCGTTGTAAAAAACAGACCCATAATTCATATATTTGGTGTATCTTTTACAGCGCTTTGTTTAAAAAGCGTTGTAAAAGGAAGACCCATTATTCATATTTTGGTGTACCTTTTATAGCGCTTTTTAAAAAAAATGCTGTAAAATGTCCACTCAATGCACATTTTACAGCGCTTTTACAAAAAAGCGCTGTAAAAGGTGTATTTTTTTTTAAACGCTATATATATTTGAAAAGCGCTTTTTAGCTTTTTATGACATTTTTTTTTATAAAGCGCTGCCTTTTATCTTTTTATCCAAAATTATTTTGATTCAGTTCACACAACACAACACAACCAGATACATATATATTACCCTGTAACACTGTAATTTACAATAAGCAATTCACATAATCAGATACATGTATATAACCATGTAACACTGTAATTTACAACCTAATTAACTACATATACATTGAACCTAATTTACAACATATTCACATGCATGTTATATATTGTCCTATGATCATATACATATAATAACTGAAAAAATATACAGAATATGCACTAGATACTATATAATATTAAGATCCCTTGCCCAGCAGCATGCTATTTCCCAGAAAATCAAATAATTTTCATTTCAAGCACATACTCACACCATTCTTCCTTTAATTCCATTAGATCTTCCTCGGAATATGATGGACTGGAATTGTCAAAGTACTGCAATATAAAAATTGAACATATTATATTAAGTTAGTATCAAATATATAGATAATTTATATATGAAAATCATATAATCAAAATACCGTACCGTTTCTGTGATAATAGTTTTATTCTTGTCAATAATCTCCTTCATGAATCTCAATACGTAGTACCCACAGTCGATATTGTTTGTTTGACGAGGGCACTTTATTGGGATCCATGTAATGTTATTAGACTTTTGCTTCGACACTATAGCACCTCTTTGAGCTCGAAAAACTTTTAAGGCACTATCAAATGAATAAATGTGATTATTTTAGTATGAACAAACACTTATTTATATATATATGTAAGAAATAAATGAATATTACTTACGTGTCGAACATAATCTTTATTTCGGGATCCAAATAGTATATAACTTCCGAGATCGCATTGATTGCAAATAGCACCCAATGTGCCCTACAACAACAAAAAATTGGTTAAGCAATTTTGTTTATACACAACTAATAAACTAAATTCTCATCAATTAAAAAAGATAAAATTACGTACCCTGAATTATATGGTGCGAAGAACAATTTATCATTTTCTATATTTCCTAATAACATATCTACAATGTATTTCTTTACATTTTATGGATCGAGTTTCCACATCGACATCTTATGCGGAGACAAGAATGAGTATTTATTTGACAATTTCCTCGTGCACATGACCTTCTCATACAAAAACCTTCAATGAAATTTTTAAACTAGATTAATTACCAATAAATGCAATTAAAAGTATTTTTTACCTTATATACAAGCTCATTACAGTAGCACTGAGCTCCTTATGTTCGAGAAGTTCGTATCGTATATGTGCTCCTTTTCGAGAAATTCCTCATAATCATCTCTGAATATATCTTTATTCATGGGTACGATGCGCGAATCGTCGCTGCTGCCCATGTTCTTTTTTACTTGGATGTCAAGACACGCCCCGTATTTACCAAGGCATGGATGACTTATTTTAGGAGCAGCAGCAGCAGCGACCGATTTTTCCCGATCCAGTTTTTTTCTTGCTGCAAGTTTGGCAGCTTTATTACCCTCCGACCTTTGTGATTTGGCAGCTCTATTAACCTTCAATTTTTGAGGTTTGCTGCATTTTTTTGGCTGTGCGGGTGGTTTATTTATTTGGACCTACAAAAATGAGGTTAAAAGTTAGTTTATTGAATATGAAAAAATTGACAAACCTTATGCAATAAATGTGACAAACTTTTTGGGAGATGTAACTGATTCGTTTCTGGGAGGCCTTTTATCGAGGGCAACAAGGTTTATGGACCATGCCACGTTACTACCAATAGCATCACCCAATAACTGCATATCTCCGTCGTTGTCCGGTATCGGCAACGGTGCAGTTGGTTCGAAAGCAACAACATGCGATACTTTGACATGGCCCGCAGGGATCAGAGTATTGTGTAATACTTCTCTCGAAGTATTGTACAATTTTCCTTTTCTCACCTTCTGATGAGTAGGCGAGGACAAGTATAGGACACATGAAGTGACACCCTAAATCAATAGTTAAAACATAAGTACAGTTAATATATAATATTGTTTAATACATAAGTAATTACATAAGCAAGTAAGTAATTAATTACCTCGGGAATACTTTTCAAACCGACGTTGCAACTCGCGGTTTCACTCTCCATTTGTATTTCACGTTGGAGCTAATCCGGAAGTTGCTTGTCTTTATTCGTATTCACCAAGAGTGCCACTTGCTCTGATAAGATTCTGAGCTTCTCTAATACTTCCTCGTTGGAAGGTTTTTGGCGCTTCTCTTGAGGAAAAAAGCTTTTGGGAGTTACGCCAAATCCTTTCCCCCTAACTCGACCGGAATACTCAGGAACATTAAAAACTTTACCCAGAATGTCCCTGCAACTAGCCTTGTTGCCCTCTTGATTTTCAGAACTTTGTTCGATAGTCTCCTAAAATACATGTAACATTAAAAAGATAAGTTCAATAGCATTTTTCAAATACAATATTAAAAAGTATTCAAGTGATAAATACAAATATTAAAGTGATAATATACTTACACAAAGTTCTACTACTTTTTTGACATTTTCGTTATCAACCACCCCGTCTTTATTTACACGAGCTTCCTTCCACAATATATGACGACCCAAGGGTTGATCGGATTGGGTGTCTTGTCGCTATTCGTTAAGATCATAAACAAAATAATACAAATTAGTTACACACTATAGTTTATAATACAAATTTCCTCATTATATAAAAGTGATGTTTAATTACTTACAAGTTTTTGCTCTAGACGTGCATATCCCATACGTGATTTTTTGTATGGGTGCGTCGGATTGCTTGCCCGTTCACGATTTGCCTTACTAATATTCTATATAAAAAAAAATAGCAATTGTGTAAAAATTTAAAATACGCTACGAATATGAATAATAAAACACACAAATGCTAATAAATTAATCACTTACGACAAACGCGGGGTCAGAAGGTGTGGAAACAAATGCACTCCATTCATCGTTTGATATATAATGTTGATATATTTTTGGAGGTTCAGCATTTGCGTTTCCTTCTCTATCTTTTACATAGAAATTTGAGAGATGAGATCTAAATCCCCGATAGATCTTCCCAGCAACTCTCAAAACATAACTCTTTCGTCCCTCATCAAGAACAAAAGTCGTCTGCAATAAAAAAAATTATAAGTAAAGTATTTCAATGAAAAAAATTATAAATGACAAGAGTGGATCAAAAAATTTACTTGAATGTCATTCCATATTATATCTTTGGCATCCTTCAACGCCTTATCTCTCCAATCGTCAATCGTAATTGGGATATTTTGACGAACAACAGCCCCAATATAGCTTACAAACATAGTGCTATTGGGGGTCAATTGGCTGACCACTCTCATTCCAGCCAACCTAATAAACTCATATAGTAAGTACATGCTATTAAAAAAAAGCTAAAAAAATACACAACAAACAGAGTATAGTATAGTATAACCTTAAACTTGGTGCCATTGCTCCTTGCTTTAATCACATTTTGCATTATAGTTGCACCACGTTTGACTTCATTTTCATAAGCCTTAGTGGTGCCAACTTCTTCATTTTGACATTCTAAATCTTTGTTTGTATCCATTTAACTACAACAAGTTCAACATGCAGTTTAGTATAACATCAACAAGCTCAACATGCATCATGCATTATTCTAAACAAGCTCAACATGTATCAGTATATTTTAAACAAGCTCAACATGCATTTTAATGATTACAAAAAATTAATAACATCAATACCTGAATAATGGTTTGAGGAAAGATGAAATGCGAAGAAAAGAGGGTTCGCAGAAAGTTCACAGAAATAAGGTTCACAGAAAAACAATTTGAAGAAATACGTAATGAAGGTTACGTATTTCAATGAAAATATATTATGTGCAATGGGAGAGATGATCTTGGATGGAAATAAGGTTCGAAATGAAGGAGATTATCGTGGAAATACAGTTCGTAATGGACGGGATTATAGGGTTTGCAAAAGAAGAGAAGAACGATGAAGGTTGAGATGATAGTGAAGTTTACGTAATGAAGAAGAAACTGAAGCGGTTACTGTTATATATATAACCCTTTTACAGCGCTTTTTTATAACCCTTTTACAACGCTTTTTCAAAGAGCGCTCTAAAAGGCCTAAGCCTTTTACAACGCTTGTTAAAAAAGCGCTCTAAAAGGCGTCCTTATTTAATTTTTTAAAAGACTCTTTTACAGCGCTTTTCCCAATAAGCGCTGTAAAAGACCTCATTGTTTTGTTATGTTATATAATGTTTTTTTAAAGCCTTTTATTGTGCTTGTTCAAATAAGCGCTGTAAAAGGTCTCTTTATTTTATTGTTAAAAGAGTCTTTTACAGCGCTTATTTGAACAAGCGCTGTAATAGACCTCCTTGTTTTATTATGTTATATGAATGTTTTTTTTAAAACCTTTTATAGCGCTTTTTTAAATGAGCGCTGTAAAAGGCCTTATTGTTTTTTATGTTATTTTTGTGTTTTGTTATGTTATTTTTTAAACTCTTCCTCTTCACCAAACTCTTCTCCTTTTATGCATCTTCTTCACAAACATCAAAGCTTACTCTTTCACAATTCAATCTCCACCTCAACACCCTTTTTATCTCTTTACATTCCCTTTCATTCTTAAATCGAAACTTGGTCTTCAGGTTCAACACCCTTTTTATCTCTTTACATTCTCTTTCCTTCTTAAATCGAAACTTGGTCTTCAGGTTCATAGCCATGTTGTGAAAAATGGATTTGAGTATGATGTTTTTGTTAACAATGTGTTTTTGGGGATTCTCATGATGCGTACAAGGTGTTTGAAGAAAATCCTGTTAGATAAGGTCCTGTTAGGTGTCTGATGAATGTTATTTTTAAAGCCTTTTACAGCGCTTGTTAAAAAAGCCCTCTAAAAGGCATCCTTATTTAATTTTTTAAAATGCTCTTTTACAGCGCTTTTCCCAATAAGCGATGTAAAAGGTCTCTTCATCAGACACCTATAGAAACAGTACTTCTACTTCTGTCCCATGACAAGAATTTGTCACCAAATATAACCTTTTTTTTTACTTTATTAGGTACATTTATTTTATTCTTTAAAATATAACTTTAATTAATATTATTAATTTTTTTTAGAATATAAAATTTATTGTTGAATACATTAAAGTTATATTATAAATATTAACACATGAACACATTAACTATTCTACTACCTTTTCTTTATAAAGGTGGAAAAAACAAGTGCTTATAAAAAGGAAAGGAGGTAGTATTATTAAGATGTACATTTTTGAAATCCATAAATTATATTGGAACAATATTCAACATTCAATTATTTAATGTCATATATTTAATTTTTCCTTTAATATTAGTTACTCTTGAGCATTAACCCCTAGATCTTTTTTTTTTGGGGTGGGGTAAGACTCTATTTCTTAAGTTCGATCTTTGCACTATTTGGTTAGGTTCAAGTTTCACTTACCAAAAATAAGATTGCCAAAAATAAGATTACTAAAAAAAATAATATATTTGATTTACTAAATTTTAATCTAACTGTCTCTTATAAAAATAACACAAATAAGTATATTTTTTGAATAGTTTTATGAAATTAACATCGATGTCTACTATTTAAACAGGTGGATTCTACTCTATTGACACGTTCGAACACTATGCTTGACTTAGAATTCACACTTGGAAGGCCTCAGTTCGAATCTGAATTAAGTGAACTTCGTAAATGTAAGCGCTTTTAAAAGGGTCTTTTACAAGAGTCTTTTACAGCGCTTTTTAATGTAAGCGTTGTAAAATGTCTCTTTATTTTATTTTTAAAATGGTCTTTTACAGCGCCTTTTAAAAAAAGCACTGTAAAAGGCCTGAGTATGTTATTTTTGTGTTTGTTTTATTTGGGTTCAATATTGGATGACTGTAACTCAGACATTTATTCCAATCGACTTGACTTGTCCCAGTAACTCAGATATTTAGTTAAAGTCGATGTGCCAATTGATTATGCAATATATTCCTTTTGATGGCACTTAATTTACATTATATAAGTAGCAGCAGAAACAAAAGAGACACCAGTAGCAAACTGTGAGATGTTATAACTAGGATCCAAATATGCTGGTATGTATGTAACACTAAATTCAAATATGCTGCCATATTAGTATAAAACACTCAATTCAAATATGATGGTATGTATGTAACTCCAATTCAAATTACATGTATATTTATCACAATAATTCAGATTACATGCATAATTATCACAATAATTCAGATTACATGCATGGCTTATATAAAACAATTAAACATGTACATTAAGATGCCCTTATTCTTTTCCTGGTGGGATTCAATTTGTTTGTCCATTTACAATATGAAACGACGGATTAATCCAAATTCCCTCATCATGATCAGCTACGAGAGTGACCCCACTATTTTGCATAGTGGTCTGATAATCTTGTTCTTTGGTATAAAATATGTAGCCGTTAATAATATAACCAGTGTAAGAAAAGACATGTAAGCTCGGACCATTTGCTAGCCACCTCAATCTCTCTGAAATTGATCAGGAGTCTATATCAAATTTTGACTTTATGTGATTTTTTAACCATGTTATAAAAATCCGATTGTGCTCTCGAGTTATCCAATTTTGATTCCTATTCATGTTCAAACGAGATAACTGATCCATGTGTATTGTAACATACGGGTGAAGCTCATCATCATTGTGCAGAACATACAATTGTGCTTGCTCCCATTCTGTCCTTGATATAGTCAGTAGTCTTCTTCCAATTATCCCTTCTCCTGATATTCTTCCCGAATGATGAGACATGGGAAGTCCTATGGATTCAGCATTCGACAGATATTTAGTACAAAATTCAGCAGCCTCTTCAACAATGTATCGTTCAACAATACAACCTTCTGGTCGACTTCTACTTTTTATGTACCCTTTTAATATTTTCATATATCGTTCTATCGGATACATCCATCTCATATAAGCTGGACCACAAAGTTGTGTCTCCTTAACCAGATGAACAGTAAGGTGAACCATTATATCAAAAAATGATGGTGGGAAATACATTTCAAGCTCACACAAAGTAACAACAATTTCCCTCTGCAATGTCGGTAATTTCTTAGGGTAGATCACTTTACTACAAATTTCCCTGAAGAAGAAACATAATCTAGTTAATGTTAGTCGAACTTTTTCAGATAAAATGGAACGTATACCTATCGGTAGTAAATGCTCCATTAGAATATGACAATCATGGGTCTTCAAACCTTTTAACTTGAGGTCTTTCATACAAACCAAATTTTTAATGTTCGAAGAGTATCATTCTGGAACTTTAACTTCGTGTAGAAATTTACATAAAACAATTTTTTCCTTTCTAGATAGAGTATGAGCGGCTGGAGGTAGATATGTGCGATTTCCTTTCTTTACTGGAGCCAATTCATTTCTTATTCCCATATCGACCAAGTCCAATCTTGCATTGATGCCATCTTTAGACTTTTCTAGAACATTGAGTAACATACCAATAACACTATCAAATACATTTTTTTCAATATGCATCACATCGAGGAAATGTCTTATATATAATGACTTCCAATATGGCAATTCAAAGAAAATTGACTTTTTCTTCCACCCAGTTTTGACCAGCTCTCCCGCAAAAGGTTTGCCAAATTTATTGGTCAAACCTTGTACTTTTTCAAGTATTTGATATCCAGTCGGTGCTAAAGGAGCTTTACCTTCCTTTGATTTTCCATTAAATGCATTTCTCCACCCACGATACTGATGACTATAAGGTAAAAATCTACGATGTCCAAGAAACACATTCTTCTTACAATGTTTCAATCACATCCAATTTGTACTCTCTTCACATATAGGACATGCACACTGACCTTTAATGCTATATCCTAATAAATTACCATATGCTGGAAAATCATTAATTGTGCCGAACAACATAGCCCTCAAATTGAAACATTCTTTCTTATACCCATCATAAACTTCCACACCTGTCTCCCACATACGTTTTAAATCTTCGATTAGAGGAGTCAAGTATACGTCGATATCATTCCCCAGTTGTTTGGGTCCAAAAATTAACAAAGACAACATCATAAACTTACGCTTCATACATAACCATGGAGGCAGGTTATATATTACCAAAATCACAGGCCACGTGTTGTGTAAGATGCTTTGAAGACCATGTGGATTCATTCCATCAATAGAAAGTGCAAGTCTTAGATTTCTTGACTCTATCCCGAATTCAGGATACCCGTGATCAATTTTTGCCCATTGTGGGGAATCTGTAGAGTGTCGAAACATTCCATCTCTAATTCTTTCATTTGCATGTCATGTCAAGTGTTTTGAATCTTCTTCATTGTGATACATGTGCCTAAATCTTGGTATTATAGGAAAATACCACACAACTTTTGTTGGAGTAGATTCTTTCTTCTTATATCGAGAGACATTGCATTTCGGACACGCCTTAAGTAGTTCATATTCATTTCGAAATAAAATGCAATCGTTAGGACATGCATGAATCCTTTCGTAACTCATGTCAATAGAACACAAAATTCGTTTAGCCTCCTAGGTTCGACTGGGAAGTTCATTATATCTAGCAACATATCTTTTATGAGTGTTAATAATTCTATAAAGCTTTTATCAGACCATCCATTACTCGCTTTTAAGTTGTACAACTTTAATATCACCGACAGTCTTGTGAATTTAGTACAACCATTATATAATTCTTTCTCTGCATCACTCAACAAACTTTCAAACATTTTAGGACAATCTCGAAGATCTTCTTCAACTGCTTTTGCGATCTCATCAACTCGGTGCGACTCATATGTATTTGTATCGAAGTCAGTTGAAGCATATGTCGAACTATTCTCAAAATTAATGTTTCCTTTTTTTTTCTCACCATGTCTTATCCAACATGTGTAGCTTTGATCAATTCCATTACATACTAGATGTCCTTCTAATTCATCTTCTCTAACACGTTTTCCAAAACAACATTTTAAACAAGGACAAACTACTCTATTTGGATCTTTTGCATTCTTCACTACAAACTCAACAAACTCCTTCACTCCAATTTCATACTCTTTTGACAATCGATTGGCAGACATCCATTTCCTATCCATATTATGTGACCTATAAAAATGCAGTTACAAATATAATAAGCTTTCAAAACATATCAACAAGTTTCAAAAAGAAACCAATATCAACTAACAATTTCAAAACAAAACAGATCATGTGGTATGAGATTTTTACAATTTTTGACAATTTCAAAACATAACAGATAATGTGGTATGTGTAGAAGAGATTTAATATATATATATATAACAATTTTTAGTTTTCAATTATTAAAAAACTAAAGATTTTTTGACAAAAACAAATTAAAAAAATACATGAGAATGGCGTCTCATGGTGTTTTGCTTCTCCTCCTTACTTTGACTTCACTTGGGCTGAAATGTTACTCAATTCTCCAAATAACCCGAAGGGAAATACATTTATATTGTTTTTATTAAGTTATCTTAGTTCATGTGTTTAGTGGCTTAATTACTTTGTTGCTAGAATAAGTACATTTTTCTTGTTTATGCTAAATATGTTTTATTCTATTGTAGACTTACATCGTCTACACCGGCCATAACACGAGTGATGAAACTTCTTTGCTATTCATGTACCAAAAGATGCTACAAGAAGTTGCAGAGAGGTTATATTTCATCAATTTTTTCATTAAATACTTTTTTTAGTACTTTTCGTATAAAGAAACTGAAAAGTAATGGTAAACTATTTAAATATTCAGCAATTCTACAACAAAGTTTGTACTTCATCATTACAAACGCAGCTTCAACGGCTTTGTGGCAAAACTAAAAGATAAAGAAGCCGACAGAATGGCCGGTATAAGTAGACAATAGTTTTTTCTATTGAAAAATTATCTAATCTTTCTACATGTATAATTGTATATTTGCTGACCATAAATATTGGTAATGTAGGACTTGATGGGGTGGTGTTCGTCTTTCCCGAGGAGAAGCATAAAATCCTTACCACAAAATCTTGGGATTTTATAGGCTTTTCTCAACGGGTGGAGACATAACACTCTGAATATTATATCATCATTGGAGTGATTGATTCTGGAACCTGGCCAGAATCTCCTAGTTTCGATGATAACGGATTTAGTCCACCACCAAGCAAATGGAAAGGATATTGCCCAAGTTTAAATTTTACCTGCAACAAGTAATATGTTATACTTGAACTCATGTTAAAATTTTCAATTTACTAAGAGAAAGAGTGTATTATTATACTAACATTGGTTGATATATGTTGTTGTAGGAAATTAATCGGAGCAAGGTATTATTTGATTGATGAAGCCTTGACTGATACTGACTTGATATTGCCTCCAAAAGACTCGACGGGTCATGGGACTCATGTGGCATCAATAGCAGCCGACAACCCAGTTAGCCATGCAAGTATGTTAGGCTTAGGACAAGGAACGTCAAGAGGTGGGGCTTCCTCCGCAAGAATTGTCGTCTATAAGGCATGTTGGTCATCTAAACGTGGCTCTATAAACATTCTTGCAGCTTTCGATGATTCAATTGCAGACGGAGTTGACATAATATCTGTCTCAATTGTCGGAACAAGAGACCATCAACATGACCAATTTAGAGATGTAGTATCCGTCGGAGCATTTCATGCAATGCAGAATGCAGTGCTCACGGTACTTGCGGCAGGAAACAAAGGTCCAAACCATGTATCCTTGCAGCATGCTTCACCTTGGCCAATTGTTGTGGCTGCTGGGACTATAAACAGAAAATTTGTCACAAGAGTCAAATTAGGAAACAACATCACTTACGAGGTAAATACATAATTTTATCTTCTCTAACTTCAAAATATAAAGTTACACAGTAGACTCATTTCTTGAATGCATGCTAAGCTAATTTGGTTTCTAAGTTAGTCTGCTCTTATCTAATATAAACATTGTTTTGATTCATGTTTTGCAGCTAAACCAATGAGTCCCATAAATAATTCTGATGCTGAATTCGCTTATGGAGCAGGTCAAATTGATCCTATTAAGGCTGTCAATCCTAGTTTAATATAGGATGTCAGCGAAATTGATTACATCAGATATTTATGCAGACAAAGCTTCAACGCAACAACTTTACGATACATAACAGTGTATGAGAACAACTGCTATGAGACAACTACAGTAGGGGGTTTGAATTATCTTACAAAGCCCTACACCCC
>JBBPBT010000850.1:22618733-22630706 GCA_037974875.1 Cicer bijugum | reverse complement strand
AATTTCTGTTACATAATTATGTCATTTATATATGTTTCAAATGTACCCGTTTTATTCCCATTTTTTATTTCTCTATTATTTTTGTTTAATTTTTCTTTTTCTTCTCTCACTCTGTCTCTTGTCTCATACATTCATTATCATATATTTGTTTTGGATTTGATATAAATAATTTTGAAAAAATAGGTAGTTAAAAAAACAGAGGTAAAAAATTAGTAATGATATTTTAAAATTGAGTTTTGAGGAATAATTTATATTTGAATGGTAATGTAAATTACTTATGAAAAATTATCTCTAGACACATTAATTTTCTAAATTTAAATAAAAGCATCCCCATAATCTGTTTTGTGGTGGAGTGTAGGCGATTTATAATTGTTGGAACCTCTTGCTAATTTTCAAATAATACACAATTTGTAAATATTATTTTGCTTTCTTCCTTGATTAATGGTGTATTCAAACAAATAATTACATATAATTTAATATATAAATTTATGCAAAGGAATATGCAAACATATATAATTAACACTTTAACTGTATATATGGTCATTAATATGTATGTTAAAAAAAATGCAATATTAACTAACTTGTTTTTGTGTCATTAATTACTAGTTTGAAAATGGCGTCTCATGGTGTTTTGCTTCTCCTCCTTATTTTGACTTCACTTGTGCTGAAATGTTACTCAACTTCTCTAAATAACCCGAAGGCAAATACATTTATATTGTTTTTATTAAGTTATCTTGGTTCATGTGTTTAGTGGCTTAATTACTTTGTGGCTAGAATAAGTACATTTTTCTTGTTTATGCTAAATATGTTTTATTCTATTGTAGACTTACATCGTCTACACCGGCCATAACACGAGTGATGAAACTTCTTTGCTATTCATGTACCAAAAGATGCTACAAGAAGTTGCAGAGAGGTTATATTTCATCAATTTTTTCATTAAATACTTTTTTTAGTACTTTTCGTATAAAGAAACTGAAAAGTAATGGTAAACTATTTAAATATTCAGCAATTCTACAACAAAGTTTGTACTTCATCATTACAAACGCAGCTTCAACGGCTTTGTGGCAAAACTAAAAGATAAAGAAGCCGACAGAATGGCCGGTATAAGTAGACAATAGTTTTTTCTATTGAAAAATTATCTAATCTTTCTACATGTATAATTGTATATTTGCTGACCATAAATATTGGTAATGTAGGACTTGATGGGGTGGTGTTCGTCTTTCCCGAGGAGAAGCATAAAATCCTTACCACAAAATCTTGGGATTTTATAGGCTTTTCTCAACGGGTGGAGACATAACACTCTGAATATTATATCATCATTGGAGTGATTGATTCTGGAACCTGGCCAGAATCTCCTAGTTTCGATGATAACGGATTTAGTCCACCACCAAGCAAATGGAAAGGATATTGCCCAAGTTTAAATTTTACCTGCAACAAGTAATATGTTATACTTGAACTCATGTTAAAATTTTCAATTTACTAAGAGAAAGAGTGTATTATTATACTAACATTGGTTGATATATGTTGTTGTAGGAAATTAATCGGAGCAAGGTATTATTTGATTGATGAAGCCTTGACTGATACTGACCTGATATTGCCTCCAAAAGACTCGACGGGTCATGGGACTCATGTGGCATCAATAGCAGCCGACAACCCAGTTAGCCATGCAAGTATGTTAGGCTTAGGACAAGGAACGTCAAGAGGTGGGGCTTCCTCCGCAAGAATTGTCGTCTATAAGGCATGTTGGTCATCTAAACGTGGCTCTATAAACATTCTTGCAGCTTTCGATGATTCAATTGCAGACGGAGTTGACATAATATCTGTCTCAATTGTCGGAACAAGAGACCATCAACATGACCAATTTAGAGATGTAGTATCCGTCGGAGCATTTCATGCAATGCAGAATGCAGTGCTCACGGTACTTGCGGCAGGAAACAAAGGTCCAAACCATGTATCCTTGCAGCATGCTTCACCTTGGCCAATTGTTGTGGCTGCTGGGACTATAAACAGAAAATTTGTCACAAGAGTCAAATTAGGAAACAACATCACTTACGAGGTAAATACATAATTTTATCTTCTCTAACTTCAAAATATAAAGTTACACAGTAGACTCATTTCTTGAATGCATGCTAAGCTAATTTGGTTTCTAAGTTAGTCTGCTCTTATCTAATATAAACATTGTTTTGATTCATGTTTTGCAGCTAAACCAATGAGTCCCATAAATAATTCTGATGCTGAATTCGCTTATGGAGCAGGTCAAATTGATCCTATTAAGGCTGTCAATCCTAGTTTAATATAGGATGTCAGCGAAATTGATTACATCAGATATTTATGCAGACAAAGCTTCAACGCAACAACTTTACGATACATAACAGTGTATGAGAACAACTGCTATGAGACAACTACAGTAGGGGGTTTGAATTATCTTACAAAGCCCTACACCCCAAACATTATTTAAGTGGAAGCTTATATAGGACTATTACAAATGTTGGATCACATGGGTCTACATACAAAGCAATTGTAAGAGCCCCTAATGGAGTTAACATTTCAGTAGAACCTGATGTTTTGTCATGGACTTCATTGCGAGAAAAGCAGACTTATGTTCCCACATTAGATGGAGCAATGAAGGAATCTATTGGATCAGGTTCTTTGATTTGGGATGATGGTAGATATCAAGTGAGGAGTTCCGTTATTATATTTGATGAACGAGCAGAAAAAGGCATGAGTGCCAAAATATACCGTATAAATTACATATATATATATATATATATATATTGTAATAATTAATTTACTATTTTTATATTATTTTTAAATAAATTATATATATATTTGTCAAAAAATTGCACACTTGTTAAAAAAATTATAAAAAATGTCTTTATGATACTGTTCTTTGGTCTTCACAATGCTATTCTTTGATCTGCACACTCTTCAAGGTATCAAGTGAAAATTTCATATACATAACAATAATTTTGAAAAACACTAAAAAAAAATATCTATTGTGACACTCTACTTTTAGTAATATTTTATTGTCCTTATAATTATTTTTAACTACCGAGAAAATATCACCTATTTTCATTTTATGTCACTGCATCACATTAACTTTAAAAAAATTCAAATATTCATGTAAAAAATATTTTCTAGTTGACCAACAGTTTTTCCTCGTTCACCCACACTTCAGTTTGGATCTCATAATTTTTTTTTCCTTATTTCTTCTCAAATTTGCTCAAAATTCACTCAACACTTGATTTCCTTTCTCCCATTTCAATCTCAGAAACTTTTGTTCTATATTTCTTCTCAAATTTGCTCAAAAGGTTAATGAATGATTGAAGCTCTTCTCAATTTTTTCTCCCTATTTCATCTCATAAATTATCAAAAAGAATTCGATTCCCTCTTCAATTGATTCCTTCAATTTCCTCTTTAATCGATTTCCCCTTCAATACGTATTCATCTCAATCGAATTTCTCTTATGATTCAGACTCAACTCCACAATTTCGCTCTTTCGTCTCATTTCAGGTACTCATCGATCTATCACATCCTTCAACGTAACACTTTACCTTTTTGATTTACCAAGTTGTTTGAATTTTATGGTTCAATAATTTCGTTTATGGATGAGTTTTTTTTTTTTTAATTTAACAAATGTTTTTGACAAAACTGATTTTGCTTTAGACTGATCTGTGACTTCTGGCTTGAATTTTGATAGTAGTTTTGTCTGATTGGGGGAAACCGACTTGATCCGCGTTCATTAGATTCATTCAATTGAGATTTGAGTTTTGTAACTAGAGCGTTGAGTTTTATCGAATTGTAGACGAACATTGATATATTATGCTGTGAAAATTTCATGGTTCAATTGCCTTTGTTTGTTGTTCAAGGATCATGTAATATTTAATTTTTAATATTTGATGACATTGATGTCTGAGAGGTAGCCAATTATTCAACTGATGTTGGGGCTGGTTGTTATTATTTCTCATTATAGCAGGTTGCTTTTTATAACAAAATGATAACTAGGATTAGAATGAAATGATACCTTTTATATAGTCCATAACCTTTCAATCTATGATTGTAATGCAAAATTATAGCTCCATAACCTTTCAATAGAATGATTGTAATACTTTGATAATCAGGATAAACTAGAATGTGATTGGTAATTTGTCCATCAGATTGCTCTTGTGGAGGAGGTACACCAATATATCCTGCATTTTTTGGAGGGATTAAGTTTGTTAATCTCTATTTAATTTTGTGACCAATCCTTATTGATTTTAAGGCAATGAAAGAAATAATACCCGAGTCAATATCATAAGCTTTTTTTTAGAACAAGTTCTGCTTGATAATAACCATTTTGATGGTAAAATTCCTCAAGGTCTTGGCTTTGTTAAAAGCTTATAAAGATTTTCTGCTTCTCTTAATCATTTCTATGGTGAAATTCCTCATAGTTTTTGTGACTCACCAGTTATAAGTATAGTGAATCTCTCTCACAATTCTAGCTCTAGTATAATTTTAGAACTGAAAAATGCAGGAAACTAGTTTCATTGTCGTTAGCAGGATAAATTCCTTCTTCTCTTATTGAATTACTTGTTTTTATTTATCTTGATTTTAAGCATAAGTTTTTGTGGTGATTTAGTTTATTGATGGAGGAAACTAGCAGTGATTTAGTTCATGTGATGAAGCTATTTAAATATCCTTGCAGCATGCTTCACCTTGGCCAATTGTTGTGGCTGCTGGGACTATAAACAGAAAATTTGTCACAAGAGTCAAATTAGGAAACAACATCACTTACGAGGTAAATACATAATTTTATCTTCTCTAACTTCAAAATATAAAGTTAATTTGGTTTCTAAGTTAGTCTGCTCTTATCTAATATAAACATTGTTTTGATTCATGTTTTGCAGCTAAACCAATGAGTCCCATAAATAATTCTGATGCTGAATTCGCTTATGGAGCAGGTCAAATTGATCCTATTAAGGCTGTCAATCCTGGTTTAATATACGATGTCAACGAAATTGATTACATCAGATATTTATGCGCTTCAAAGCAACAACTTTACGACACATAACAGTGTATGAGAACAACTGCTATGAGACAACTACAGTAAGGGGTTTGAATTATCTTACAAAGCCCTACACCCCAAACATTATTTAAGTGGAAGCTTATATAGGACTATTACAAATGTTGGATCACATGGGTCTACATACAAAGCCATTGTAACAGCCCCTAATGAAGTTAACATTTCAGTAGAACCTGATGTTTTGTCATTGACTTCATTGGGAGAAAAGCAGACTTATGTTATCACCTTAGATGGAGCAATGAAGGAACCTATTGGATCAGGTTCTTTGATTTGGGATGATGGTAGATATCAAGTGAGGAGTCTCGTTATTATATTTGATGAACGAACAGAAAAAAGCATGGGTGCCAAAATATACCGTATAAATTACATATATATATATATATATATATATATATATATATATTAATAATTAATTTACTATTTTTATATTATTTTTAAATAAATTATATATATATATATATATATATATATTTGTCAAAAAATTGCACACTTGTTAAAAAAAATTATAAAATATGTCTTTTTGATACTGTTCTTTGATCTTCGCATTGCTTTTCCTCATCTGTAAAATAAATTAAGTTTTAGCGAAACTGATATAAATGTATATTCTAATTAGTATACTTAATTGAAATAGAGGCACTTAATAAATAGTGCCACTTACTTATAATCTTGAAATAGTGTCACTTATAAACTAAACATGCAATTTCTTTATTCATTTAAAGAGAAAGCAGTGAGTGCAAATTTCATTTTCATGAATGCAAGTCATAATTTTTAAATTAATATCTAAAAACAAATAGGTAGTAAATATATCTAAAATTAATAAGTTCTCATGAAAAAAAAGGATATTAGTATATTTAATACTATCTCTCAAATTTAAATCGGAAATCTCACAATTATATCTGCGATTTTTAAGTGATATTTATCATTCCGTCGAAAAAAATAAATGTTTTACAAAAACTTAAAGAAATAAATAAATAGTATTTTTAAAATGAAAATGGACCTTAACCGTATGTGGGTCCAATCATGTACTTATCAAAAGAACAAGGTGATTTTTTCTTTTTCACCTATGTTCTCAAATTCAAGTTTAAATTGACCGATCTAAATGGATAAAATAAATCTCTCAACTGAAATAAAAATTAGAAACTTTTGAAAAAATATGTAAAAGAAAAGAAACTCACAAACAATAAAAGCCTTGAAGCATCTCGTATTACGTTTCCTTCTGTATCACATATTACTTATGTTTATTTGAAAATCACATATTACTTATGTTTATTTGAAAATTGAAAGCCAATGACACATATACTTTAGTCTTTCTGCAACTTTTCTATTTATAATTTGTGTTAGATTGATTAGCGACAATTTTGTAATTACTTGCATCTAATTTGTTATTCTTTTTATGTTTATTTTACGTATTTTTAGATAATCAAAACATTTGAGAGTTTTTATATTTTTTTAGTTTACACATTTGAGTTTAAATTTTATTTATAATTATAATATGTTACGATATCTTTATTGTCAATTGTTATGTGGATACATTTGGTGCAAATATTTTTTTTTACCAAATTGTGCATATATTTTATTATGAAGTATGTTATGTGTCATCCAATATACTTTTTAGATATACGTCGAAATATATTCTTAACATGCATCTCTTAAATTTCAGTGATAGAAAAGTTATGGAATATTATATGATGACAATTATACTTTTTCACCTCATCTTTAAACACAGATTCAAGCTCTATAGTCATACATCTCTAAGTGTAACACATAACTATCTAAGTTTCCTCGTATAAAAAATAATAAATAATAAATACTTAATGTCTATATATCATATATTTTTTGTTTCTATAATTGTTTATTTTTCTCCAACTAAATATTGCATAGCATCATCATGATAAAAAAATAAATCATATTTTAATGCAAAAAGTAGTTCATTTTTAATGAGATCTACAAATTATTTTATATTTATCTTATAAAATATTTATACTCCATTTTTTATATACAATTTTATTAAAACAGTCTCACAAACTAGTGTGATGCCATCTCGGTATTAATTTTGCTATATAAATTTTTTGTTGACACATCTATATTATTCTACTCCTTCAAATAAACTAGGATGTTGTCATCTTACTATTAACATATTAATTTTAATAGATTACTTGATCCATGATATAGACCATTAATGATTAATGGTTAATAGACTATTAAATTTATATTTATTTAATGCATAAATACTTTTAACATAATACTCTAATCTCCAAAAATCCTAAATTCCATTTGGAACAACCCTAAGTTCTATTCTCTTTCCAAATCATTTCAGTTTGCGATTTCAATTTTCATTTTGGTAATCTTGCTTGTTAAGTGTCATTTTTTAGCGATTTGCTGAATGAGGTTGTGGGTTTGCGATTTGTTCTGTTTTTGAGCTGATATGAGTGGGTTTGCAAATGCTTGGCAGGATTACATCAAAGCCTGGGGGAAAACCTAAAATGGGTAGGTGAGTTTGTGGAAGTTTACGTTTACTCCTTTTGTTGAGTTTGAAGTAGAATTTTTTTATTAATTATGTAATTCAATTAATAAAATGGGTAGGTGAATATTGTTCTTCATCACAATTTCCTCGAAATCCATTTCCTTAGAAATTAGAAATGAGTGTCTTTGAAGTTTTATCTGTTTTTAGAGAAAGAGATGAGAAGTTGTTATTATGTTGTGTTGGAAGAAGACAAGGTGATGATTGTAATAAGCGATTCATTCGCACGACACACTATCTTTTAAACAAGTGGAAATATAGAAAAGTAATACTACATTATGATAGTTGTTTAAGTGAAAGGTGAATTTATTTTGCAATATGTTGGTAAGTATGTACTGTTGTGGCAGAAGGCACTGTGAAAAGCATGGTTGTTGGTTGGTAAGGTAAGGCTGGTTAGAGACGTGAACCATTGCCTTTCTGCTTTACTTTGTTTTGTCAGTATATAAACAAACTACTTTAGACATTACGGATTCACATGATGTTTTTCTACAAGGTACCTATACTTTACCGAAAGCGAAATTATAAAGTAGATATATTACATACATGTTTATTTTTGCAAATGTGATTCTATTTCCAATGCTTCATTATCTCAAATATTGATTTAAAAGTGTGATTATTAAGTTAGAAGAATTGGAATTAAAAGTTTGATTATTAAGTTTGGTTTTGTTTAATTTTAGATGCTTATTGGATGTTGTTACTTAATTTGCAGTGTGCATGATTCAAAAATGAGTACGTCAAAAGTCCATGGAGGAGAATGAAAAGCTAAATTGTTGTGAAGAATGTGTCACCAATTATGAAAAAGAAGCTGAATTGTTCAAAACCAGGACAAAAGAATTTGTTGCCTTCATGGCTTCAGTCTCATACTACAGAAGCTCATCAGAAGGTAGCAAAATTTTAGCTTTTCTTCCATCTTGTAAAACACGACAAGAGACTAAAAGCTAACTCCTAAAAAGTTAAATTATCTCAAAGACAAACCAATCCAATTATTATGACATAACTAAAGTCACAACCACACGAATATTTGTTTAAATACGAATTTTGATTAATCCAGAAAGACACATTTATTGTTGTCAATAAATCACAGTCATTGGACCAAAATTAGACAGTTCATATTCCAATTTCACCGAAACAAATTTAAAAATACAATCTCATACTAAGAACCATCTCATCTAACTCTATCGTATTTGTTGAGTGCATGTTTGAATTGTCTTATTTAAAAAAACCTGAAAGAAACAAATATTAAACAAAACCTGAAAGAAACGCCATTCTTTGCCGGCATAGTGAAGACATGAGAGCTGTTAAAAGAATGGGCAAGACAGATTTTAATGGGTTTAACCTATATTCACAATCACAATCCACCTATTATACATAGGGATCTGAAGTGTGATAATATATTTATAAATGGTCATCAAGGAGAAGTTAAGATTGGAGATCTGGGGCTTGCCACTCTCATTAAGATTGTTCTCCGTTGTTGTAGTGCGAGACTCTCTACCTTGCTTCTCTTTACTAAACTTCTCTTTCTTTCTCCAATCAACTTTCTCTTCCCCCTATTCTTTCCTTTCCGATTATTCTTTACTTTACTTTACTTCATTTATACCTATGCACAAATTTTTTTCTCTTTTCTTCTTCTATCAATCTTATCTGAGGACATATAATGAAGCCTTTTGATTCTGTTACTGTTACTATAAGATCTCTATTAAATTATTCTTATGCTCATAAACTAATTAAAGTGTATTATTTTGTTCTTGTACTTTCAATTGTATGATATGAATTCCAATTCCAATGCAGGTTGTTGTGTTTCTGGATCCAAAGAATAGGTTGTTCCTTCGGACATTCCTAGTCATAGTTTCTTTGATTTCGGCTGCTTATTTCCCTGGTAATGCATTCTCTGCAAAGCTGGAGTACAAACAAGTATGAATTCTATTCTATTTCATTTTCTCTAATTTCATTTAAATTTTGATCTCTCACTTACTACTACTTGCAGAGATTGGCACGATGGGGACTCATTTATTCACTTACTAATACTATATGATGACTGACTTGACTTGGACTAATTTCCTCTCTGCTAGGGACAATGCCGTCCTTCTGGAACTCAACCACTGCCTCAAGGAATTCTTGCTACAACTTCTAACTTGGAAACACGCCCCTTATGGGACTCCCTTGTAAATAATAATCTAGTAATTCATTTATTCTCTATCTTCAAATAATGTTACCAATCGATTCACGACATCTAATTTTTATTCTCTATCTTTAATTTTTTCAAATGGTGATTATTTTATTCCCTGCGATTTGATTTTTGTTGATTATGTGGTTAGATATTTATCTATTGTTAAAGGAGAAGGACTAGAGCTATCACAGCCTGTATTGGATCGTGGTAAATCAGAAATTCATCATCCACTGACAGCACGATGGGAACCCGAGCATGAAATGACTCAAGATTATAAGTCAAGATAATGTCAATCCATTGCATAGGAGTAACTTTTGGGATTAAATCTTGGTATAGTTTAGTTTCTAAATTTCTTCTTTCTACTTAGGATTATATTGTTTACATGTTTTTAGCATATAAGTCTTGCTTCAGCCATAGATCGGTTAAATCTACGATTCTATGTTTGTGGGAGGGTGTTAGAAAATATTATTTTGTTAGAGTAAAAGTAATTAATTTGATGAGTTAGTTGTAACTCCTTCGCGAGTTAGTTAAGGATTGTTAGGAAGTAGTAAATCATTCTTAAGTTCTATAAAAACAGCATGTTGTAATTATTTTACTTATTTTTTTTTTCACTTAATTCAATATGTATTTTCAACATGAATTCTCAAAAGTATCAGGATGTTCTCTATCTTGTTCATCAATATAATCTTCCTTCCCTTGATGATGAATTTCTAACACAAAATTTATAAAGCATAATACACTGCGGAAAAAATAAACATGATAAAGAAAAAACAAAAGCATGAACTAATGAACTTCATACTGCACAAATTAGTTGAAGCTTTTAAATAATTACCTAGTTCATTTTAAAGAAAAAGAAAGTATACCTTAGTAATCACTTTACACGTACCACCTCTAATTTTTAGATTTTAGATGGATATAATTTATTTCTTGTTAAGAGTTATTACAGATATACTGTAATCCAACTTCTCTAAAAGTATGACAAGCTGGAGGACTATGACAAGAATTCTAATGTTAAGTGTCGTTAAGTCTTCTAATTCATTTTCAGTGGTTTCCTGAACGTAGTGTACATATATTGTAAACTAATCACTTTGCATATATTAGTGGACCATGTTGGTCACGTTGTTTCGAATTTTGTTTCCTTAAAATCATAGTCCCTTAGTTTCACTTTGCACATATTTCCATAGTATTTATTTTACTCTTTACTCTAACCAACCAAAGATCTTTTAAGTATTTGTAATTTACTTCTCACGATCTTTCATCATAAAATATAAAATTAGTAAAAGTTAGTTTCAATTAACTTCCCACGAATCTAAAAAGATTAATAAGAGAAATGATTTAACTGCATTACTAAATAATAATGATCGATAGCAAGAAAACCTTAAAAAATCAAAACACTAGTTTCATCCATTTTCTTTTGATAGACACACACTAGTTTCATAAATATTTTGGCCTTTTATTTTCAAATATAAAAAAGATTCCCACTGAGTTGGCTAATTAGAAGATAGTATTGAAATGTGAACAAAGTTCACATATAGTTGCCAAACCATATAAGTTTCACTTTGAGAAAAGGGGACCACACTAAGACTCACCATGCTAAAAATGCAATAGGAATATGCATGTATGATACTTAACCTTTTGCATTACATGAATGCAAGTATGCAAAACACAATAATTCTTAATATTCTCTTGCAAAGAAAACAAATTAAATGACTTAAGTAGCTAAACATTGAGAGAAGAGAATCTTAGCATTGTGTGTTGTGAAAGAAAAATAAATAGAGTATGTGTTGTTACTAAGCAAACACACTCACTTTTCTTCCTCTATTATTATTATTTTTAGTTGAATTCCAGAAAAATGCAGAAAAAGAGTAAAATTGATTCAGTTCTAACTAAGCAAATTAGAAAATATGTCATTAAAAAACAATAATAATAATAATAATAATAATAATAATAATAATAACTCAATATTTATTGTGAATTAAGGACTTGTCATTAAAATTATAACATAACATTTCCTGCCATCAAGTGTATTATTCTCTGGAAGTATAACTCTATCTCCCTAGCAGGTTCTTTCTCTATTGATTAGATTTTAATATTAATTTTGCTTAGTTTTTTCCACTTAATTTAACTTCCAATAATTTCAATGCTCTTTGATCTCTGTTTTGTTACTATTCATTAATCAACTGTATTCGTTAATTAGTTTATTATTTATTTATAATCAGCATT
>JBBPBT010000850.1:22608162-22618639 GCA_037974875.1 Cicer bijugum | reverse complement strand
CATGTTTACTTTTCTCTAACATAATTCTCTCATTTATATATATTTTCTTATTTACTATATATTTATTATTTTTGCTAGATTTTCCTTTTTCTTCTCTCACTGTTTCTTTCATCTCTCACTTTAATTTTCCTTTTCCTTCTCTCACTGTTTCTTTCATCTCTCACTTTAATTATCATATGATTTTTGCTGATTTGATATAAATAATTTTGATTTGATATAAATAATTTTGAAAAAATAGGAAATTAAAAAATAGAGGTAAAAAACTAGTGATGATGTTTTAAAATTGAGCTCAGTGGAATAAATTTGTACTTCTATGGTAATGTGAACTTACTTATCAAAAAATGTCTCTAAACATCCCCATAATCTGTTTTATGGTGGAGCGTAGGCAATATATATTTGTTAGAATCGGTAATAGACAATTTGGCTAATACGCTTCCTTTTCATGAAAACTCTATTGCTTTCTTCCTTGATTAATGGTGTATTCAAACAAATCATAAATAATTTAATACACAAATTTATGCAGAGGAATAACACACAATACTAACCAGTTTTGATAGTTAATAACACACAATACTAACCAGTTTGTTGTTGTGTCATTAATTACTAGCTTGAAAATGGCTTGCGCTGCTCTTTTGGTTCTCCTTCTTACTTTGACTTCACTTATGTTGAAATGTTACTCAACTTCTCCAAATAACTTGGAGGCAAATACACTTAATCTTTTGTATTAAATTATTTTGGTTCATGTTTCAGTAGCTTAATTATTTTGGCTAAATAAGTACATTTTTTTTTGTTTATGATAAATGTGTTATATCCTAATGTAGACTTACATTGTCTACACTGGCCATAACATGAATGATGAAACTTCTTCATTGTTCCTCTACAAAAAGATGCTTCAACAAGTTGCAGAGAGGTTACATTTCATCAATACTTTATTTTTTAGTACTTCTGTAAAAAGGAAATCTAAACTATTTACATCTTCAGCAATTCAACACCAAAGACTATACTCCATCATTACAAGCGTAGCTTCAATGGCTTTGTTGCAAAGCTAACTGAGAAAGAAGCCAACATAATGGTTGGTATGTGTAGACAATATTGTTATTTTTCTGAAAAACTACTTATATTTTCTTCTTGAATAACTGTATATTTGTTTACTAAGAACATTGGTAATGTAGGACTTGATGGAGTGGTGTATGTCTTTCCTAAAGAAAAGCATAAAGTCTTTACCACAAAATCTTGGGATTTTATAGGCTTCCCTCAACACTTGGAGGCAAAACAGTCTGAATCTGATATCATAATTGGAGTTATTGATATTGGAATTTGGCCAGAATCTCCTAGTTTTAATGATAAAGGATTCAGTCCACCACAAAAGAAATGGAAGGGAAATTGCTTTGCTTTAAATTTCACATGTAACAAGTAATATACTATACTTTAATTCATGCTACAATATTAAATTTTACTCTACAATTATACTCACAATATATAGTTGATATATGTTGTTGCAGTAAATTAATTGGAGCAAGGTATTATTTAATTGATGAAGCCTTGGACAATACTGTCTATGTATTATCTCCAAGAGGTTTCGTAGGTCATGGGACTCATGTAGCATCAACAGCAGTCGGGATTCAAGTTAGTCATGCAAGTATGTTAGGCTTGGGACATGGAACATCAAGAGGCGGGGCTTCATATATAACACGAATTGCCATCTATAAGACATTTTGGTCGTTTGATGATTGTGGTTTTGCTAACATACTTACAGCTTTTGATGATGCGATTGCAGACGGAGTGGACATATTATCAGTCTCAATTGCTGGAGGAATAAGTGACGATGATATTCATAGCCATTTTAGAGATGCATTGTCCATTGGAGCCTTTCATGCAACGAAAAACGGAGTACTAACAGTACTTGCTGCAGGAAACAAAGGTCTAAAACATGCATCTTTACAAAATGTTTCACCTTGGTCAATTGATGTGGCTGCTGGAACAATAAGTAGAAAATATGTCACAAGAGTCAAATTAGAAAACAACATCACTTACGAGATATATACATTTTTCTATAATATTGTAGAGCAAAACATTATTTTATCTTCTTTGACATAAAAATATAAAGTTATACAATATCTTCATTTCTTGTATGCAAGCTAAGCTAATTTAGTTTGTAAATTGATGATATGAAATTAGGAATGTTTAATTGAAAATTATTTTCCTATACATAATAACTACATTCATAATAATATTTATATTTTTTTTTGTTTAATGTTAGGGTAGCTCACTGAATCCCTTTGAGCTTAATGGAGAACTTAATCCTATTATATATGGTGGAGATGTACCTAATAAGGAAGCAGGCTTCAATGGACATCAATATAGGTATACAACATTTACATTATTGGAGTTAACAAAATGATGTAAAAACTTAATTCAATTTCAAGTCTTACATTTAACAAAAACTGATTTGCCCTCTCCAAAGATTAAAAAGACAAATTTTTTTATAATTTATAAAAGCTAAAATTAAGTAAAATCTAGACACTGAAATTAGAAGTTGTACTTTTCTAACAACATATTACACCTCATTTTAGTACAATCATATGTGCTCCAAAATGGGCATTATATAACTTAAGAAGTCTATAATTTGCTATTACGAAATTGCAGGTTTTGTTCAAACAATTCCTTAGATGATAAATTGGTGAAGGGTAAAATTATTCTCTGTGAAGGCAACATAGGTGATCCTGAGGCCTTAAGAGTTGGTGCTACTGGTGTCTTAACACAAGGTCACACTTCTATAGATGTTGCCTTCTCTTTTGCCTTTCCCGGATGTTTCCTTCAATCGAAGGATGCCGTCAAAATACATAAATATATACGCTCTTCAAGGTATTAAGTGCATATTTCAAATACACTAAAGATAATTTAGAAAATCACACATCTATTATGTTTATTAAATTAATCAATTTTCAGGTCTCCAACTGCAACAATATTTAAGACCGAAGAGTTAGAAGACACTTTGGCACCTATGGTTGCCTCTTTTTCATCAAGGGGACCAAACAATGTTACTTTTGATATCCTAAAGGTATCTTTTCTAAGAATGAAAAATTATACGCATCTTTCTAATATTAAAAAATAGTTAATCTTTTTTTTTTTTCATGTTAATGTTGTAGCCTGATTTAATTGCTCCTGGGGTAGACATCATAGCTAGTTGGTCTCCAATTTCCTTTGTTTCAGAAGTTGACGGTGATAATAGAAAGTTAGAGTCTAATATTATGTCTGGAACATCAATGGCATGTCCACATGTGTCCGGTGCAACAGGGTACATCAAATCATACCATCATGCATGGTCACCTGCTGCAATTCGTTCAGCTCTAATGAACACCGGTAAAAGATTAGTAATATTTGATTGAAATTGTCTATCTCTTTATTTTTGCTTAATTTCCTATTTTCTGTCTCTTTATTTTTGCTTAATTTTTCTTTTTCTTCTTTCACTCTCTGGTCTCTTACATATTTTTTTTTATTAAATTATCTCCTACACTTTTATCATATTTTTGTTTTGCATTTGACATAAACAATTTTGAACGAATAGGCAATAAAACATTGTGTGTTTTATGTGCTACAGCTAAACAAATGAGTCCCATAAATAATCCTGATGCTGAATTCGCTTATGGAGCAGGTCAAATTGACCCTATTAACGCAGTCAATCCTAGCTTAATATATGATGTCAGCGAAATTGATTATATAAGATTTTTATGCGGACAAGGCTTCAACGCAACGATTTTGAAACTTATCACGAGGAATGAGAACGACTGCTCTGAATCGACAATAGCAAGAGATTTAAATTATCCATCATTTGCTTTCAAAGCCCCACGCCCCAAGTATCATCTAAGTGGAAGCTTTTTTAAGGCTGTTACAAATGTAGGATTACCGATGTCTACATATAAAGCAATTGTAACAAGCCCTAAAGGAGTCAACATTTATGTGAAACCCGATATTTTGTCATTCACTTTATTGGGAGAAAAACAGACTTATGTTCTCACTGTAGATGAAGCAATGAAGGAATCTATTGGATTAGGGTCTTTGATTTGGGATGATGGTAAATATCAAGTGAGGAGTCCGATTATTATATTTGATGAACGAGCGGAGAAAGGCAAGAGTGTCAATTTATGCAGTAAAAATTACATATATATTGTAATAGTTAGTTTACTATTTTTATATTATTATTGAATAAATTGTATATTATTGGCAAAAAAATTGTACACATGTTAAAACATAAAATACGAAATATGTCTTCATCTTGTTATTTGATTCAAGATCAAACTCATGATCTTTTGTTAGACCTCCATCTAATATTGCAAACAAAAACAAAAAGAGAAAAAGTAGACCTCCATCTAATATTGCAAACAAAAAACAAAAAGAAAAAAAGTTATATGTACGGCCATATTCAATCCGCACACAACCATTTTTTATCAGAAGATGAAGAACAAAACCATAATATATAAGAGTGAGAATACCCACTACAATATATTTGACATTTTAGATTTATAAACATTTGTAAAATATTACCTTCTTTATTGTTTTCCAACTTGGTTGAAGGGGACTTGAATGTGTCCGGTTTCATAATATAAAAGGAAACACAAACCTTATTTCCCCATCCTCATTATTGGTTGCCTCTATTCTTCACTACTTGTCCTCCATGCTACTTATCACACTCATTGTTCATCAATTTGGCATTTCAAATCCAAAACAGTAAAAAATGATTATCACTGTCAAAAAAAAATTATTATCTTTCAACTTTGTCACATAAAATATTTATTTCAATTTTATTTCTTACATTTAACAAAAATTGTTGTGTCCTCTAGAAAAAAGAAACAATATTTATATTTTACAAATGCAAAAATTAAGTAAAATCTATATTAGAAGATGTACTTTTCTAACAACATATTGAACCCAATTGTAAAACAATAAAAAGAAATTATAATACAATCATCTGTGCTCCAAAATCAGCATTATTGAATAGAAGAAAACTTAAGTCTATAATTTACTAATGGAAATATTTCAAAATTGCAAGTTTAGCTCAACCAAATCCTTGGATGAGAAGGCAGTGAAGGGTAAAATTGTTTTGTGTGAAGGCAAATCACAAGTGTCCGAACAATGTTACTTGTGATATTCTCAAGATTTATTTTCTATGAATGAATGAACTAAACACATCTTTCTCATGTTAAAAAAATTTGTTAACCTTTTTTATTTGTGTTGATATTGTAGCATGATTTAACTGCTCTTGGGGTTGATATTATAGTCAGTTGATCTTCAATTTCCCCTGTTTCTGAAGTTGAGATTGACAACAGAAAATTACAGTTTAATATTTTGTCTGAAACATCAATGTTATGTACGCATTTATTTCGTGCAGTGGAGTACATCAAGTAATATTATCCTATATGATCACTTGCTGCTATCCGTTCAGTTCTATGGACAACCGATAAAAAAATTAGTAATGTTACACTTCAATCAATATATCCATGTCTAAAGAAAATTAAATTGGGCACATGCTTAGCTTTAATTGATTCTTGATAGGAATTTTTTTAAAAGTTGATTTTTTTTAGATCAATGAGAAAGTTACTCTTAATAAGAAATTCGATTACATTTCTCTTTCCTTTTCTTTTATATTAAAATCTATACTCCCTTAAAAAAAAATTATTGTGGATCTATAATGTTGAACTCACAGCGTCAACTACGAACTAATTTAAAACAAAAAATAAGATTTAAGATAAAACTTTTAAGTTGAAAAAAAGTATTTTATTTATGGTTAAAAAATAAATTATAAAGTATTCAAAATTACTGAGAAGTGATATGGATAGATGTAGAATAAATAAAAAATTTCAATGATTATTCAGTTATTCTTACTTAAGGATAGTGTAATTCCAATTTATTTGATTTGATGTGAGTATAATTTTTTGTAAGCGAATATAAAAAAATATTGTGTTGCATTTGTTGGAGATAAACAATTGAATTCCATAAATAATTTTGATGTTGAATTCGTTTATAGAGCAGGTCAAATTGACGCTCTTAAGGCAGTGAATCGTGGCCTGATATACGATGTTAGAAAAATTGATTACGATCATATTTTCATGTGGATAAGACTACATTGCAACAATTTTACAAAGATCATCATGGCACGATAGGTTCAGCACCATCAAGAAACTGCTTTGTTGAGAACTTGGTCGACCGACCACCTTGCTCCCAAGCTGGGAATTCCACCTCCACCTCCTCATCCGATTCCTCATCCTTCTCAAGTTCCTCATCCGGGAAAATCCTCCTCTTCAGAAGGATCTTCTCCCTCTTTAGCTTCTTAGTTACTTTTCTGCTGTCTTTTTGAATGACAATGGGGGAGAATTAAGTTAGTTTTTAATCTGAATTAAAAAAAAAACTGGTTATGTAATTCTGCTTACAGTGATGTACCTTTGTTCTCAATTTAATGAAAAACTAGTTTATTGCATATAGTGTTTTAAATTCTGTAAATTTAAATACTGCACAAATTGAGGGGGAGTCCTTAAAACTCTTTCACATACTTGATATTAGAATCATAATTAAAATCTAAATTAACATGTTTGTCATCGTCAAAAAAGGGGAGATTGTTGAGACAAATTCTATACTTAAAGTTTTGATGAAAACAAATAAAGGTTAATAAAAAAAGTTAATTATGATTCTAAAATATTATGTTAATTTAACATGTGTTTTTGAGTGAATTTAGTTAAGAACAGAATCAAGCCAAAGCAAAAAAGACAAAAACAAGATCATTCTGCATCAAAACAGATAATGATCTCCAGTTTCAAAAATGTTCATCACAGCATGTTGTTCAAACTTTTTCTATCTCGTTAACAAAGAATTTGTCCTGGAAATTTATTCCTATCTAATCAGTATATGGCAAGGAACAAGTAGGATTCATCCAAGATCAAAAAGGTTATCTGATCTCTAAAATAAAAGGACTCAAAGTCAGACAAAAATCAAGATAGTTTGTAACTCCAAAAATCAAACTGTCAAGAAAGTTCGATCAACCTTGACATATGACAAGACAATTGCAAAGGACATCCAGAATGATTAAAACGGGAACTCCAGAATGATTATTGAAGCTCAAGAAAGTTCAAACTGACAGACCAAGAACGTTAATCATTCTCCGTTTTCTACACAATTCCAGCAGCAATGTATTTATTCTAAAATGGCTTATAATTCTTCTCCAAACTTCTCTGGTTACATTCAAGACTCAAGACATAGATTGTATCATCCAAGATCAATGAAGAAACGTCAAAGGTTCTTTCTAAAGAAGGACAAAACTACTTTAAATGCTAAACTAGAAAAGTCAAAAAGCTGTTTTCAAAGAAGGATTATTTTTATTTTGAAATATTGATTCAGTCAAAATAACAGAGCCTCTCCAACAGCTCTTTTGTACCTTCATTCAGTGTTTCTACAGCCTATAAATAGAAGGCCAATATCCATAATCAAGACAAGAAATTCAAGGGCTAAGAAATCCATAAATCAATCACATACATACTTGAAATTCTGCAAAATATAGGCTATCATACATTCTGCTTTTCGCGAAACAGTTGCTGATTCATATTCATATATTAGATTGTGCAATTATCATTAGATCCTTTGTAAAGAATCTATTCTCAAACAAGAGTTGAGAAATCTCAGATTCTGACAAAAACAATCCAATTGTAAAAACTCAAACTATAAGAGTTTCTTTATAGTTTGTTTAAGATTACATCCTATTAAGGTTAGATAGGCGTTGTTACTGCTTTCTAGGTGGAAAGTAATAGAGATTGAATTAGATCAAAGTTGATTTAGACTAGGTATTGTAAGATCAAGAAGGTTCTTTGCTTTTAAACACTTAGTGGAAAATCTCACAGTGTGAGGACTGGACGTAACCCACGTTGGGTGAACCAGGATAAATCTTTGTGTGGTATTCTCTTTCCTATCTCTTTATTTATCATACTGAATTGATTAACTAAGATAAAACATAAACTGATTTTCTGTTTTAAGCTAATCTAGGAACGTTCTCTGTTTTATAGCAAAAACCAAGAACGTTCTCTGTTTTCATAACCAAGATCATTCTTGAGTTATTTTCTTTAGTTTTAATAGGAATTTTTAAAAGGTGCATTTACAATTCAAACCCCCTTTCTTGTAAATCGACATTGTTACTTCAAAGCCTCCTAACCAAGTACTTTAGAGTTAGAATGACATCAAATAGTGAAGGAGTGGAGTCTAAACTCATGCATATCATTCCATTTTCTTGTGATTTTTTGTTATAATTAATGTGTTTCAAAAGTGATAATAGTTTCTCTTAGATGATTTAATACATATTATAATAAGATAATGATTTTCCTAGAGTGACTTTGATGTTATATTATAATGAGAATATGTGTTATGATATAGTATATTATGATTATTTGTGTGTTCTTCTTATTTATATTATATTGTCAATATGATTTCGAAACTCACCACCTTCATTGTTTGTTTTTGATTGGCTTGATCGTGCATTTGCTAAATTGCAGTTATTACAGGTCAATGAATCTTGAAATTCAAATTGAGAGAAACTCCGCTCTAATAGGTGATACTGGGAACGAGGGTTATAAGTTGTATTCTATTTAGTTAATTAGAAACTATTTTTTGTATGAAAACCTTGTAAGTACTATTAAGTTTTTGGAATTAAATTAAAAAATTATAGTTAAATCAACTTTATTGGGAATGCACTGTTCTGTAGGATGGAAAAAGTCTGAAGTGCTCTATTTAATTTGTATTTTGAGAAATGTGATATCTTAAATAACTCATAAAAGTTTCTTTTTCCTTACATATAAAATGTAGTATAAATTATTTTATATATATATATATATATATATATATATATATATTAATTTAGGGTTTTGGTTGTCAATACTTCCAAGAGTTTGGAATCCACAAATGTTCACATATTCCTTGACCCATTGCTCTAAATTTGGCTTATGCACTCTTTTGAGCAACAACACCTTGTTTCTTAATTCTCCAAGTGACTATATTTCCCCAAACTTAAGTACAATATCTAGTAGTGGATTTTCTATCAATAACTAATCATGCCCAATCAATATATGTAAATATAGAGGTTTCTTCGTCATTGGTTTTCTTAAATAAAAAATCGTTTCTTGGGTTGGATTTTATGTACCTTAAGATCCCATTAAATGCATCCAAGTGTTCTTTATAGGGAGAATGCATGAATTGACTTACGACACTCATAGAGAAAGCGATGTCAGATCTAGTGTGAGCTAGATAAATAGTTTTACCAACCAACCTCTAGTATCTTCCAATATCTACATGAACATTGTCTTTCTCCCAAAGTTTAACAATATCTACCGGTCTACACCCACTCATCCCGATGATTTGTCATTCATTTCATTGGGAGAAAGCCAAACTTATGTTCTCACTATAGATGGAGCAATGAAAGAATCTATCGAATCAGGTTCTTTGGTTTGGAATAATGGTAAATATCAAGTGAAGAGTCCCATTATTATATTTGATGAACAAGTAGTGAAAGGCAAGAGTGTCAATTTATACCGTATAAATTGCATATATATTGTAATAGTTAATTTATTATATTATTATTGAATAAATTGTATATTATTGACAAAAAAATTGTACTCTTGTTAAAAAAAATAAAGTATGAAATATGTCTTCATCTTGTTCTTTGATTCATGATCAAACACATGATGTTTTGTTCGACCCACATCTAATATTGCAAACAAAAGACACAAAAAATGACCTACAAGTCAGAAAATTAAAAAAACAAACAAAAAAAGAAAAAGATATGTGTACGGCCCAATTCAATTCGCACACATTAATTTTTGTCAAAAAATGAAGAACAAAACCATAATGTGTAAGAGTGAGAATACCCACTACAGTATATTTGACATTTTGAATTTATAATTATTTGGAACATGTTCTTGGTTAAATTTAGTAACACTTTAATAAATGTTAGATAAAACTGATGTTACTAAAATGTTTTTGTAACACTTTTCATTATCAATTGTGATATTTAAAAAATACACATCTTTATAGATTTTTTGACATTTACGGCATCATTAGTAATATTTAAAGGTTTTCATTTTACATAACATTTTTAGTTGCACTAATTTTTGTATACTTAAAAAAGTTAAATATATGCCATTATAATTTTTTTTACCAAAAATAATTCAATATCTATAATCTACTTTATTAATCATTTTTATTTAAACAATTTAATTCTTTACTAAAAATTGAATAAATCAACAAACTATAAGATTGTTGATGAACAATCGACCATGTCAAGAGGTCAATTTCATGTTTATTCGTGTTAAGGCTTCTAAGCATTTATCTATATGATAAGGGTTTAGTCTTGTAATTTTTAAGTTTTGAGTTTAAATTTTTTTGAGATTGTAAAATAGTCGTTAGTATTACTTTGATTAACAAAAAATTTGCTTTTTATATATTT
>JBBPBT010000850.1:22585951-22604954 GCA_037974875.1 Cicer bijugum | reverse complement strand
CATAATATTATTTGAGAGTTTATTTTAATATATTATAATATAGATAAAGATGTCCCAATTTAGTGCAGTTGGCACGAAAATATCTAGGGAGTTTTTTGTTGTACATTTATAAATTGAAGGTTTTGATAGTTCTCTAAACTAATAAGTTAATGATGAGTAATAAAAAATCTATAAAAATTTAATTTAATTGACTGACATTTTTTGTCAATAAAAATTTAGTTGTTATAATTTTTTAAATGATATAATTTATTTCAAAAAAAATCATTTAACAACTAATTTAAAGATGAAATATACCGGTACATGTCAAATTGCAAATGCGCCATAAAATTTCTCTAGAATATATTTTAGTCCTAATTAATTACTCTAATATATATTTTAGTCTTAACTTTTAATAATTTCACTAACTTATTTTTTCACTTTTTCCCTTCTATGGAAAACTAAAGTACCAAAGTACCCTCTATCATGAATTTGCATTTGATTTAGTGACTGAATAACCTGACGTTCTTGATCTCAAATAGTTTTTAATCTTTTTAAAAAGAAAAATTATCAAATAAATGCGTGACTATGTGCAGACCACAGGGAACCAGGTCCCTCTCTTGCACATTGTTTTTGGCAATTTTTTAATTTGATTTTCTTTTGCAACAATTACAAAACAATTGATATTTGGGTCTTATGTTGAAGCGCATCAATAATGTTAATATTGATATGTCTTCTGAGCTCTTACCTCTGTCTAAGTTGACATCCTTGTGATATGTCGAAGTACGCGTACTAGCAAATGATGCTAATATCGAATTTTTGTGCTTAATTATAAAATTTTACAGCATTCATGTCAATATCTTTTAATAATTCAGCAATGTTTTAAATTGTTACAACATTAATATCAGGCTAAATTTGAGTATCTGATCGACCTACAATCATTAGTTGATTATATATAGAGGCCAACTAAAGTCTCAAATTGACTTCTAATCAAGCTTGAGAATAAATTAATAAATCCGAGTCGTATTGGAACTCGTATTAATGTATTCTAATGTTTTTTATCTAATTTAATTAGATATATCCGTGTCTTTTGATTCTAACATTGATTTTAGATTTGATTTGATATCAGATTCAATCAAATGATTTTTTATGCTTTTTGATGCTTAGATGTTCATCACAATTTGTCAAAACCTGTCTATTGATAAACTGTACAGTGTGTTTTCGAGAGCATGGATGTTTTCGAGAATAAGAAACTGTGGTGTAGCTTTGTGTTGTGAAGAAAAAGAGGAAGGAGAAAAAAAATATAAGAATATTGAGAGAGAGAGATTATGAGTGAGTGAGAGAATAATTTCTACCTCTAAAAATATTGGATATTGATATGTTATACATAAAATTTATTTAAAATTTAAACTTTTTTTAAAAAAATAAATAAATATAAAAAATGAATTGTAGAGAACAAGCGTACTATTTATTTTGGTTTTTTTCAGGAAATTTTTCTTGTACCTTTCGTAAAAAAATCATTCCTAAAACTCAATTATACAAACTCTTTAAGCATAGTGAGTTGGAGCGTGGTCCACTTCGCTCAAAGTACAGCTAATGGTCTCAGTACTATATGTGAGGCGTGTCCACATTTTCATTCTCTTAAATTAGTGGGAATCTTTTCTATTTTTATACATAACATGCCAAAATATTTATTACACTCTATCAAAATAAAAGGAGGAAACAAAAGACACAAATCAATAATTAAATATAGATATGACTGGACATGTATACCACACAACACTTGTATATTAACATTATATAATTGAAAAAATAAATTTAGTGAATATAATTAATATTATTTCAATGTCTGATACAATTAATAACATTGTCAAACATTAGAATGCACGTTCAATCAAAAAGTATGGATGTTGCTAGAAATCTATGATTTATTCGTTAAATGGTGAGATTGTATATCTCATTCATTTGCAAGTTAATTACGTCATTTCTCTAATATATTTCAAATCAAAATGAGTTGTAGTTTGCAAGTTAATTAAGTCATTTCTCAAATATATTTCATATCAAAATGAGTTGTAGAGTACAAGAGTACTTTTTATTTTATTTTTTTCAGGAAACTTTTCTTGTACCTTTCAAAAAAAATCATCCCTATACCTCAATGATACCAACTCTTTAAGTATGGTGAGTTGGAGTGTGGTCCACTTTGCTCACCAACTGTTTAAGCATGGTGAGTTGGAATGTGATCCACTTTGCTCAAAGTGCAGCAAATGCTCTCAGTACTACATGTGAGGCGTGTCCACATTTTCATTCTCTTAAATTAGTGGGAATCTTTTCTATTTTTATACATAACATGCCAAAATATTTATTACACTCTATCAAAATAAAAGGAGGAAACAAAAGAAACAAATCAATAATTAAATATAGATATAAAAAATATAGATATGACTCGACATGTATACGACACTTATATATTAACACATTAGATATTTGAAAAAATAAATTTATTGAATATAATTAATGTTATTTCTATGTCTGATACGATTAATAATATTGTCAAACATTAGAATGCACGTTCGATCAAAAGTATGGATGTTGCTGGAAATCTATGATTTATTCGTTAAATGGTGAGATTGTATTTCTCATTGATTTGCAAGTTAAGTCATTTGTCTAATTTATTTCAAATAAAAAAAATTACTTTTTTAATTAATCAGTTCTCTAATTTATTTCAAATAAAAAAAATTACTTTTCTAATTAGAGTCAACATCTTTAGTACTTAAATAGTGAGATCTGGAAAATTTCTGAAAATAATATCCAAATTCCAAGCGAATTGATGTAGCAATTTTAGCATGGTGAGATCGGAAAATATGTGACCTATGTGGTTCAATGTATGCAGAGTGATGGTAAGGGACCACTAAGGGAATCTTTATATTTTTATGGAATCAAAATTTGATACAAAGTGGTAAACGTGATCCACTACATTTGACAAACTAGTGAAGATGAATTAGAAGACTCAATGGCATTTAACATTAGAATTTATGTTAAGTATTTTCTCTGGATTAATTATTGATTCAACTAAGGTTAGTTGAACAAAAAAAATAATATAATAAAATGATTATATAATATATCTCTCAATTTCAATAAAAATAAAAAACCATCAAATAACAGATGTTAAAGACAATATATTTGTCAACAAAATTTTATTGAGATATAAAACTTTTTAGTGTTTTAATATCAACCTAAATTCAATGTCAACAACTTGTATCAAGTAAAAAAAAAGATGGAATAAGTATATTTGTTGAAGAATCCTAACACTAGCCAACAAAAAAAGCAAGATTACGAGAAGGAAAAAAAAATTCTATAATTGAATTCTGAATTAAATTCAAACTAAATACCACATGGAGATGTAGATTTAAATTAATTAATTATTTATTTGATTATATAAATATTTGTAATTAATAATTAACTCTTCATAATATAAATATAATATAATTTTTTTATTTCTCTCTTATTAATATCTTAAACCTAAAATGGTAATATATAACAAAACTATATTAAGTTTGCATATAATTCTCTATTTTACAGATACATATTGCCATGATAAGTGGGCACATAATTCGATGTATACGTCGAAAACTAATATAGTAACTGTTCCGCATACAAAATAAATCCATTTTCTTTTAATAATTTATTTTATTATCAATATTAAATAATTATTAATAAAAAAAAGTGACGGGTGGAGAAAGAAGTTTTGAGTTGGATCCGATAGTTAATCCAAAATTGATGGAAACGCTGACACCTAATTGACCCGACCCAAAATCAACATATGTCGCATTTGGATCACATTTTACCCGAAATTTAACACGCATTTAGTTTTGTCGTATATATTTGTATATGTCCCACCCACAAGTCCACAGTGACCGCGAGTGTTTTTGGTTTCTATAAATACTCGGACTCATTCTTTTTCATTCCTTGCTTATTTCAAATTTTTGTTAGCATAGAGATAGAGAGAGAAAGAGAAAGAGGAAGAGAGAGAGAGTTAAGTTTTTATTTATTTTTCTTCGTTTTGTTTGGTGTTTCTCTTTCCTCATTTTTGTAGGTATATTGTGGAGGAAGACTTTGAAGTTTGACTTTGTTCAAATAACATGTGAGATTATTTTCCTTCATTTTCTCTTCTGCTATAATTTGGTTCAATTGTTATTTTTTTTTTCATTTAAGCATGCTTCTGTATTTATTTTTTTCATCAAAATTTATGCAAAGGAATATGCAGCCACTCATTTGCTTCTCCTCTTTACTTTTACTTCATTAATGTTACTCAGCTTCTCCAAATAATTTGAAGGCAAACACACTACTTAATCTTTTCTATTAAATTATTTTGCTGTGTACAATGGCTTAATTATTTTGGCTAGAATAAGTACATTTTTGTGATAACTATGTTCTATAATGTAGATTTATATTCTCTACAATGGACATAACATGAATGATGAAACTTCTTCATTGTTTTTTTATCCAAAGATTCTTCGAAAAGTTGTAGAGAGGTTACATTTCATCAATTTTTTCATCAACACTTTATATTTTTGTACTTTTGTAAAAATAAATTGAAAAAGAATTCTAAACTATTTACATCTTCAGCAATTCAACACCAAAAACTTTACTCCATCGTTACAAGCATAACTTCAACGGCTTTGTTGCAAAGCTAACCGAGAAAGAAGCTGACAAATGGATGGTATGTGTAAACAATATTATTTTTTTACTGAAAACTAACTATATATTTGTTTACTAAGAAAATTGGTAATGTAGGACTTTCTCGAGGAAAAACATAAAATCCTCACCACAAAATCTTGGGATTTTATAGGTTTCCCTCAGCATTTGGCGACTATTTTGTCCGAATTTGCTATCATCATATGAGTGATTGATATTAGAATCTGGCAAAAATCTCCTAATTCCAATTATAAAGGATTTAGTCCACCACCAAACAAATAGTAGGGAAATTGCTTAGCTTTAAATTTCATACACAACAAGTAATATTTTATACTTTAATTCATGCTAAAATATTAAATTTACTCTACAATTATACTCACAATAGTTGATATGTTGTTGCAGTAAATTAATTGGAGCAAAGTATTATTTAATTGATGAAGCCTTGAAAAATGGAGTACTAACAATACTTGCGGCTGGAAACAAAGGTCCAAAACATGCTTCCTTACAAAGTATTTCACCTTGGTCAATTGTTGTGGCTGTTGGAACAATAAGTAAAAAATTTGTCACAAGAGTCAAATTAGGAAACAACGTCACTTATGAGGTATATATATTTTTCTATAATATTGTAGAGCAAAACATTATTTTATCTTCTTTGACATAAAATTATAAAGTTACACAATATCTTCATTTCTTGAATGCAAGCTAAGCTAATTTGGTTTGCAAATTGATGATATGAAATTTATTTTCCTTCTATATTATAAGTGTGAAATTAGAAAAACAAGAAAGAAAGAGCCATGCTTAGTAGCGGGTGAAAAATATTTGGGGGAGCCGGGGAGCAACAAGTATTAACTGAAATATTATAATTGAAATTTTTAAAAGTTATATAGTTTTTTTTAGAGTATCATACAATTCATACATAGTAGACAAGTTAAAAAAAATTAGAATTTCAATTTTCACAAGTCACACAATTTTCACAATTCAATCAAATAAATATATCCATTTTATAATTTTCATCTTTGTCAAAAAAAAAATTTCTTGAAAAAATGTATCAATTTTTTTATGTTTAAATATAGTGTCACTCATAAAAAAATACACATATTAATTAAAACAATTCACAATTAAAAAATAGTATCACACTATATCATGTATCAATAATTAACATGAAAAAGTTTCTTAAAAATTAATAGTTGAGTTGCTAATTAAGGTGTTAGAGTTTGTTGATTCGAAATTAATTAATTTATTATATTTTATAGAAAGCAAATATAAGAGAGGAAAAAAGAGATTAGTTATTATATATATATATATATATATATATATATATATATAAAAGAAATTTAAAAATATAGGGGGTGCCGTGGCACCTGCCCGCTACTAAGAAGATCCGCCGCTGGCCATGCTACTATATACATTATTTTTAGTTGAATTTCAGAAAAATGCAGAGAAAAAGTAAAATTGATTCAGTTCTAACTAAGCATATTAGAAAAGATGTCATTAAATAACAATAATAATAATAATAATAATAATAACTCAATATTTACTGTGAATTAAGGACTTGTCATTAAAATTATAACATAACATTTCCTGCCATCAACTGTATTATTCTCTCTGTAAGTATAACTCTATCTCCCTAGGAGGTTCTTTCTCTATTGATTAGATTTTAATATTAATTTTGCTTAGTTTTTTCCACTTAATTTAACTTCCAATAATTTCTATGCTCTTTGATCTCTGTTTTGTTACTATTCATTAATCAACTGTATTCGTTAATTAGTTTATTATTTATTTAGATTAGCGTTTACTACTATTAACTTTGGTTAATTTTTTCTTTAATTATTTCCACTTCATTTAACTTGCAATGAAATTACACTTTTTTATTAGCTTGGTCATCTATATTTGGTTCTGCATTGTTATGGTACTAATCTATCATATGTTACTATCACATGTTTACTTTTCTCTAACATAATTCTCTCATTTATATATGTTTTCTTATTTTCTATATATTTATTATTTTTGCTAGATTTTCCTTTTTCTTCTCTCACTGTTTCTTTCATCTCTCACTTTAATTTTCCTTTTTCTTCTCTCACTGTTTCTTTCATCTCTCACTTTAATTATCATATGATTTTTGTTGATTTGATATAAATAATTTTGAAAAAATAGGAAATTAAAAAATAGAGGTAAAAAACTAGTGATGATGTTTTAAAATTGAGCTCAGTGGAATAAATTTGTACTTCCATGGTAATGTGAACTGACTTATCAAAAAATATCTCTAAACATCCCCATAATCTGTTTTATGGTGGAGTGTAGGCAATATATATTTGTTAGAATCGGTTGCTAACTTTCAAGTAATAGACAATTTGGCTAATACGCTTCCTTTTCATGAAAACTCTATTGTTTTCTTCCTTGATTAATGGTGTATTCAAACAAATCATATATAATTTAATAGACAAATTTATGCAGAGGAATAACACACAATACTAACTAGTTTTGATAGTTAATAACACACAATACTAACCAGTTTGTTGTTGTGTCATTAATTACTAGCTTGAAAATGGCTTGCGCTGGTCTTTTGCTTCTCCTCCTTACTTTGACTTCACTTGTGTTGAAATGTTATTCAACTTCTCCAAATAACGTGAAGGCAAATACACTTACATTCTTTTTATTAAATTATTTTGGTTCATGTGTTTATTGCTTAATTACTTTGGCTAAGTACATTTTTCTGGTTTATGATAAACATGTTATATCCTAATATAGACTTACATTATCTACACCGGTCATAATATGAACGATGAAACTTCTTCGTTGATGATTTACCAACGGATGTTACAGGAAGTTTCAAAGAGGTAAAATTTCATTGATCCTTTAATTTTTTAGTATAAAACAAATTGAAAAGAAATTCTAAACTATTCAAATCTTCAGCAATTCAACACCAAAGAGTGTACTCCACCATTACAAGCGTAGCTTCCATGGCTTTGTTGCAAAGCTAACGGATGAAGAAGCGGACAAAATGGCTAGTATGTGCAGACAATTTTTTTTTTACTGAAAAATTACCTAGTCTTTTAAGTTGATTAATTTATATTTGTTGATTATGAAAATTGGTAATGTGCGTAGGACTTGATGGGGTGGTGGCTGTCTTTCCCGATGAAAAAAGGCAAATTCATACCACAAAATCTTGGGATTTTATAGGCTTCCCCGAGAATGTAGAGACAGAACACTTTGAATCCGATATCATCATTGGAGTGATTGATTCTGGAATTTGGCCAGAATCTACTAGTTTTAATGACAAAGGATTTAGTCCTCCACCAAGCAAATGGAAGGGAACATGCTTAGCTTTTAATTTCACCTGCAACAAGTAATGTTTTATCCATTAAGTAATGTTATAATATTCATTTTACTGAGAGACAGAGAGTAAAATTATACTAACAGTAATTGATATTTGTTATTGCAGTAAATTAATTGGAGCAAGGTATTACTTAATTGATGAAATCTTTGACAATACTGACTTCCTACTATCTCCAAGAGACTCTATAGGTCATGGGACACATGTAGCATCAATAGCAACCGGAAATCCAGTTAGCCATGCAAGTATGTTAGGCTTAGGACGTGGAACATCAAGAGGTGGGGGTTCATCCGCACGAATTACCGTCTATAAGGCATGTTGGTCGTCTGATGGATGTGGCTCTTCAAACATTCTTGCAGCTTTTGATGATGCAATTGCTGACGGAGTTGACATATTATCAGTCTCACTTGGAGGAATAAGCGAAGATCCTCTTAGCCATTTTAGAGATCCAATATCCATTGGAGCTTTTCATGCAATGCAGAATGGAGTACTAAGAGTACTTTCTGCAGGAAACAAAGGTCCAAAACGTGCCTCCTTAAGTAATGTTTCACCTTTGTCTATTGTTGTGGCAGCTGGAACCATAGATAGAAAGTTTGTCACCAAAGTCAAACTAGGAAACAACGTAACTTATGAGGTAAATACATTTTTCTGTCATATTATAGAGCAAGCCTTATTTACCTTCTCTAACTTTAAAATAGAAAGTTACATAATAACTTCATTTATTGATCGTAAGAAAAGCTTATTTGGTTTTTAAATTGATGATTAGAAATTACCTTTTTATATCTTCTCTTAATGTTAGGGCATCTCACTGAACACATTTGACCTTTTGGGTAATATGTATCCTATGATATATGGTGGAGATGCACCAAATAAGAAAGCAGGCTTTAAGGGACATCAATCTAGGTAAATGATCTTTATATTATTGGAGTTAACAAATTAAATGACGTAAAACATTGACATTTTGGAAATAAAGTAAAGGTAAAATATATATGTATCAAGTCCCTGAAAAATTATTATCATTCAACTTTCTGTCACACAATTTTAATTCAATTTTAGATTTTACATACTTTGCCCTCTACTAAGATTAAAAATGAACATAGTGTGCTCCAAAATTGCAGACTTTGCCCAGCCAATTCTTTGGATGAGAAATCCGTGAAGGGTAAAATTGTACTCTGTGAAGGCAACATAGGTGGTCCAGAAGCATTTAGAGCTGGTGCTATTGGTGTCTTGACACAAGGCCACACTTTTACAGATACCGCCGAACCTTTTGTGTTGCCCGGATGTTACCTTTAATCCAAAGATGCTGCCAAAATACATAAATACATACGTACATCACGGTATTAATTTCAAATTCCATATACACTAACAAGAATTTAGAAAACCACACTTATCTAAAATTTATTGCATTAATCAATTTGTAGGACTCCCACTGCAACCATTTTTAAGACCACGGAGTTAGAAGATACAATGGCACCTATGGTTGCCTCTTTTTCATCAAGGGGTCCAAACAATGTTACTTATGATATTCTCAAGGTTTCTATGTTTCTATCCATGAATAAATTAAACACATCTTTCTCATTGTAAAAAATATTTGTTAACATTTTTTGTTTGCTAAAATTGTAGCCTGATTTGATTGCTCCTGGGGTTAATATTATAGCTAGTTGGTCTCCAAATTTCTCTATTTCTGAAGTTGACGGTGACAGCAGAAAGTTAGAGTTTAATATTTTGTCAGGAACGTCGATGGCATGTCCACATGTATCTGGTGCAGCAGGGTATATAAAGTCATATCATCCTACATGGTCACCTGCTGCTATCCGTTCGGCTCTAATTACAACTGGTAATATAAATGAGTAGTATAACACCTCAATATATATATCCATGTATAAAGAAAACTACACTCAGCACATGCTCTGTTTTAACTGATATTTGAAAGGAATTGTCTTTTTTAAAGTTGATTTTTTTATAAACCGATAAGAAAGTATCCTTAATTGGACCAATTGGATAACACTTCTTTTTTCCTTTCTTTTATTTCTCCTTTCTATTATATTAGAGTCTATACTCTCTTGAAATTAAACCTGTATTGTACTTCCACTCCATTTTCATACATTCAAACTTTTATGTATGTTTTACTTACTGATCAACTTATATTGTCAATTATAAAATGATAAATAAATAAATAAATAAATAAAATATTTAAGATAAAGCTTTCAAGTTGATAAAAAATATTTTAACATATTTTATTTAAAGCTTTCTAATTGTAAATTAATTATAGTATTTAGAATGACTTAGAAGTGATATTGATAGATATATATAAAGACGATTTTTGATTGATTGTTCAGTCTTGTACTAATATTTAAAAAATAATGTATATGTAATAGATGTGAGTATAGTGTAATTCATATTTATGTTATTTAATGTGAGTCTACCTTACCTAATGTGGGTGTAATTCATATTTATTTTGTGTGTTGAATGTGTTACAGCTAAACAAATGAGTCCCTTAAAAATTTCTGATGCCGAATTCGCTTATGGAGCAGGCCAAATTGACCCATCAAGGCTGTGAATCCTGGCTTGATATATGATGCCGGCGAAATTGATTACATCAAATTTTTATGTGGACAGGGCTACAACACATCGACTTTACTGCTTATCTCAAGGGGTGAGAACAACTGCAATGAGACAACAACAGCAAGGGATTTGAATTATCCTTCCTTTGCTTTCAAAGCCCCACGCCCCAAACACTATCTACATGGAAGTTTCTTTAGGACTGTCACAAATGTTGGATTGCCAACTTCTACATACAGAGCAATTGTGATAGCTCCTAAAGGGCTGAACATTTCTGTGAAGCCGAATGTTTTGTCATTCACTTCATTGGGAGAAAAACAAACATATGTTCTTATTGTAGATGGAACAATGAAAGAACCTATTGGATCGGGTTCTTTGATTTGGGATGATGGCAAATATCAAGTGAGGAGTCCTATTGTAATATTTGATGAACGAGCCGAGAAAGGAAAGAGTGTCGGTTTATCTCATATAAATCACATATATATTGTAATATTTAATTTACTATTGTTATATTTTTATTAAATAAATTGTATATATTTCTAAAAAAAAATTGCACACTTGTTAAAACAACAATGCATGAAATATGTCTTCACCTTGTTTTTTTTAAGCTTCATAATATTTGGTTAAGCCCCATCTAATATTGCAAATAGAGACGCAGAATAGATTATTACACACTGATAACTTACTTATTCAACTAGGAATCATGTCTTTTTTCTTTTATTTTTTGCCTTGTCTTTTCCTTTCCTTTGCATAAAAAAAAGACAAACAAAAAAAAGCAATAGGAGACTAAGCCGAATCAGAAGATAAAAAAAAAATTAAAAATTAGAATGATAATGATAACTACAACCTTCCTTTTTAATTATTAGCCTTTTACAAAATCTTGATTTTGTTCTTTCTGTTCTCTCTCTAATCTTGTGTTACCATATACTTTTTGACTCCTTCTATGGATCCTGAAGGAAGCTTCAAACCCAAGCTACAGCATTCGAAGCATCATGTTGTTCTAGTTTCCAAAGCTATGTCAATAACTAGTGTTACAAATCAAGCATGCAATGCAAATAACATGAATGTTTACCATTCTAGAGATATTAGAGTTAAGTTTTAGTCAGGAAAGATGGAAATTAAAATATTAATGAAATGATGCTTGTGAACACATTGCCCAAAAATGAATCTTTTGAGAAAAGCTATACTAAAGAGAGCAACTTTGAGCATGACATTAACATTAATAGAACCATGTTAATTTATGATTTCCACATCCTCATAATTTCATGGTGTTTGAAAATACATTTTGTAGTTTATATCTCCAATATAAACAGAGAATGAGTGAGTTTGATCTGGTGACTTTTCCAAACAAAATAGATTTGTAAATTGTTTTTAATTGGATCAACTGAGAGAAAACCCTGCATATTTAAGTGGAAAAGGTGGCAATCAAGCTACATTGATTTTTCTTCATTTCCACATTAGATCATGTAGGTTGTTCTCATGGTTTTAAATTGCAGTTACAGTCGCTAAAGCGGTTACAATACACATTTTTATATTGCGATGAAATACAGACAAATGCAGCCGATGCGACTACGATGCCATTGTGAGTCAAAAAGCTCTTATTTTTATTTCTTATCTTTTTCAATGGAAGAACAACATACATAAATTTTTTAAAGTTTGTATTTAATATTAAATGTTCAATTTTTATGAAGAATTTTAACTTTGAAAAACAAACTTTTAAACTTTATGACTTTGAGAATAGTTTATATATGTATATATGTATGTTGTCCGACATATATGTATGTTGTTCTTCAAATACTTTTTTTTTAGTACTTTTCGTATAAAGAACTGAAAAGTAATGGTAAACTATTTAAATATTCAACAATTCAACAACAAAGTCTGTACTTCATCATTACAAACGCAGCTTCAACGGAGTTGTGGCAAAACTAACAGATAAAGAAGCCGATAGAATGGCCGGTATATGTAGACAATAGTTTTTCTATTGAAAAATTATCTATTCTTTCTACATGTATAATTGTATATTTTCTGACCATAAAAATTGGTAATGTAGGACTTGATGGGGTGGTGTCCGTCTTTTCCGAGGAGAAACATAAAATCCTTACCACAATCTTAGGATTTTATAGGCTTTCCTCAACGTGTAGAGACAGATCACTCTGAATCTGATATCATCATTGAAGTGATTGATTATAGAATCTGGTCGGAATCTCATAGTTTTGATGATAAAGGATTTAGTCCACCACCAAGCAAATGGAAAGGATATTGCCCAAGTTTTAATTTTACCTGCAACAAGTAATATATTATACTTTTAACTCATGTTAAAATTTTGAATTTACTAAGAGAAAGAGAGTACAATTATACTAACAATGGTTGATATATGTTTTTGTAGTAAATTAATTGGAGCAAGGTATTATATGATCGATGAAGACGATACTGACCTAGTATTGTCTCCAAGAGACTCAACGGGTCATGGGACTCATGTCGCATCAATAGCAGCCGGCAACCCAGTTAGCCATGCAAGTATGTTAGGCTTAGGAAAAGGAACATCAAGAGGTGGGGCTTCCTCCGCAAGAATTGCCGTTTATAAGGCATGTTGGTCGTCTATATGTGGCTCTACAAACATTCTTGCCGCTTTCGATGATGCAATTGTTGACAGGGTTGACATAATATTCGTCTCAATTGCCGGAATAAGAGACTATCAACATGACCATTTTAGAGATGTAGTATCCATTGGAGCATTTCATGCAATGCAGAATGGAGTGCTAACGGTACTTGTGGCAGGAAACAAAGGTCCAAACCATGCATCCTCGCAGAATGTTTCACTTTGGTCAATTGTTGTGGCTGCTGGGACTATAAACAGAAAATTTGTCACAAGAGTCAAATTAGGAAACAACATCACTTATGAGGTAAATACATAATTTTATCTTCTCTAACTTCAAAATATAAAGTTACACAATATCCTCATTTCTTGAATGCAAGCTAAGCTAATTTGGTTTGTAAGTTGATAATATGAAATTTTGAATGCTTAATTATAAATTATCTTTTTATACATGATAATTACATAAGTAATCCTCTATCCAAGTTGTGCTTGGGTTAGCAGCTAGTTTGAACCTAGAAGTTGAACAACTTGATGTGAAAACTGCATTCCTTCATGGTGATTTGGAGGAAGAGATCTATATGGAACAATCAGAGGGTTTCGAAGTCAAAGGTAAAGAGCAACTTGTGTGTAAATTGAAGAAAAGTTTGTATGGGCTCAAGCAAGCACCTCGACAATGGTACAAGAAATTTGATTCTTTCATGGAGAAACATGGATAATGTAAAACTACTTTTGACCATTGTGTCTTTATCAAGAAATTCTCTGATGGTGATTATATTATTCTCTTATTATATGTGGATGACATGTTAATTGTTGGTCATGACACTAAGTAGAATCAATCTTTAAAGAAAGATTTGAGCAAGTCTTTTGCAATGAAAGACTTGGGTCTTGCAAAGCAAATTCTAAGTATGAGAATCACTCGTGACAACAAGAATCATAAATTGTGGTTGTCTCAACACAATTATATTGAGAAGGTGTTAGAGAGGTTTAACATGAGCAATTGCAAACCTGTTAGTACTCTACTTGCTACTCATTTTAAATTGAATTCTCATAAATGTCCTACAAGTGAGAAAGATAAAGAAGAGATGAAGAAGGTTTCTTATGCATCCGCAGTTGGTAGTTTGATGTATGCTATGGTATACACAAGGCCAAATATTGCTCATGCAGTTGGAGTTGTTAGTCGATTTCTCTCTAATCCTGGTAAAGATCATTAGCAAGCAGTGAAGTGGATTCTTAGATACCTTAGAGGCACTTCCAAAGTGTGTTTATGGTATGAGGTGGTGAACCTGTTTTGGATGGATACACGTATGCATATATGGCAGGTGATCTTGATTCTAGAAAACCTACTTCTGGTTATATGATGACTTTTGCAGGGGGAGTTGTGTCTTGGCAATCAAGACTACAAAAGTGTGTTGCTTTATCGACTACTGAAGTTGAGTACATTGCAGCAACAAAAGCTTCCAAAGAACTCTTGTGGATGAGGAAATTCCTACATGAGTTAGGCCTCAAGCAAGACAAGTTTGTGTTATTCTATGACAGTCAGAGTGCGATCCATCTCAGCAAGAATCCGACTTTTCATGCAAAGTCGAAGCATATTGAAGCGCAGTGTCATTGGATACGAGATGCACTGGAAATGAAGTCATTTTTAATTGAGAAGATTTATACTGATGAGAATGATTCAGATATGATGACGAAGACCTTGCTTGTGTCAAAGATGATATATTTCAGAAAGAAAGCTACCATGGTTGAGCAGTACCTTCCCACTTGAGTTGTGAGGGGAGATTTGTTGGGTGAGCTCGCTCCCCAAGTAGAACCCACCAATTTTATTAATATTATTATTATTAGTATTAATAATGTTATTATTAAAATAAAAAGAAAAGAAAAAAAAGGTTTTAATGGGCTTGACCCACATGAATGAAATAAAAGGGATTTAGAAATCCCTAAGAACACATACAGACAACGAATGATTGTCAGAGAAGAAAAATAAGGGTTTGATTCTGGTGGTGGTAACATGTGTGTAGCAAACTTGCTCCGTTTGATCTACAAAATTAATATGTTATTTCTACCATTGAGTTTGTTACTTTAATATATAATTTGAGTAGTTTTATCTTCTCTGAGAGTTACTTTGACATACCCACTTTTGTGGAAGGTTGTTATAATATTGTTATAGAGTTGTTATTGTTGATTGATATTCCCTATTGTTATTAGGAAAACTTTTGGTGTACCCATTAATTATTATAGTGGAAGTTTTTACTGGACTAGGTCCCGTGGTTTTTATTCTCTCAACATGAGGGAAGTTTTCTACGTTAAAATTGTGTTTGTCTCATATTTAATTTTTTGTTAATTATTATTCCTCTTGGAATTGTATTTTTCTATTTGGCCATTTATCTACACAGGTGGGAGAAAAAAATATTCCGCATTATTGAGATAGTTATCGCTAATTATCTCTGGTTCTTCCCAACAGAGTGGAGCGTCGCAAAGATAAAAGTTGCAGATCTGAGAGTGAAGGACAACGATTATCGATCAAGAGTGATAACGTGATTATGAAAGCAATAGATATTGAGTTGTTGGACGAGAGCAATGGAGAATCATATCTTGTTTTTGGAGAGAACAAAAATCCTAGCGAGTTTTCAGAAAACAAGTGTTTTTGAGAAGTTAAATGAAAAAGAAACAAGAGTGAATTTGTTTTCTTAAACCCTTTACCTACAGTTAGTGACAATAGATATATGTCATTTTCTTTTCAGTCATATTTAGTGACACTCAATGTGTAGCTAAACGTAATTATAGTGAAAACATTAAAATATGAGTGTCACAATAGATCAATTTTTTTTAGTGACTTAACGTATCTTGCTGCACTGAAGACATGTGAACATGTCATCAATGTTTCAAACAAAATATTAAACTCTAGCTTTGTTTGTGTTTTTTTTTCAATACCTCATTTTCTAAAAAAATTACCAATCTAGTCTCTTCTCAAAACTATATATCAATATATCCCTTCTTTTTTTCTTCCTAACAAATCGCATTTGCAAATGACAACTTCCTTAAAGAAATATGTGTTTGCAAAAACGAATTTCTTAAGCCATTTAAATATATATATATATATATATATATATATATAATTAACATAATTTATAAAAATACGTAAGCATAAAGTTTAAGTTACATAGATCAACAAGAATTGACGGTAACATTTGGACAGTGTTTTCGAGTATGAACAGTTAACCGATATAATCTATATTTTTTCAGTTTTTTTGATGATACATCTCGTTATCACTTTTTCATATCGTGGATAACAGGTTTGTTACTAATATATGCACAAGAAGAAATAAAACCATATAAATAAATTAACGTTTTAATATATTATATCGTTAACGATTTTGTGATCAATTTTTAATCCATATCTAGCGATATGATAACGTTGTGTTTTGCAAAATTTCATATTATTTTATAATATGAAAAAGAGAAATAAAAACAAACAATATAAGATAATATAGTTATTTAACCAATCTTATTGTTACATAATAGATGACTTATTTCAAAATATTAACAAGAAGTATATATTAGGACTTTATATACCGGATGGAGGGGTGTGCCTACAACACGGAGGCCTAGGACAAACATATAAGTCGCATATCCCAGGCGCTGAGCAACAAGGAGGTAAATCTTGTGCATTTCCTACTAGTGCACTTGAAATAAAAACAAGTAACACTATAAATTTCAAAAACATATTTAACATTCTTTCCATTAGAACAAAATTTGATTTCAGAAGAAATTTAGGTGTATATTTTATAATGAGTAGTATGTTGAAGCAATTCGTAGTATTTATACTCAAGGAAGAATGCTCTAAACTATCATAATTGGAACATTTTAAAGGTTAATAATGTGACTATTTTAATTATCTTATCAAAATTGACTACATTTTTTGTATTTGTTGACTGACTTTTAATATTTGATATTTTATTTGAATTTATAATAAAATTTAAAAAAAATTACAATTCTTAATTAATTTCACCTGCTCTATGTTAATTCTACATTAATTACGACTATCAAATTTTTATAATATTTTAAATTTTATCTATTCAATGAGTAAAAAAACATTTCTATAATTATCTTAGAGAAAAGACTTTCATTCTAGCCTGCCCGCGCGGCCTAAAATAATATTATTTCCTATAGATTGTCTAAAATAATTCTTAGGAGCAATTTTTTATCTAAAATAATTCTTATAAATTGTCATTTTTTTTAGTTCTCATATTTGAATTAAATAAGTGAATTCTATAAATAATTTGTATTTCTTTCGTGGTTTTTGTGATTTTTTTCATCTTAGTGTGACGTTTCTTTTGGTCATTTTGGTGTAACATTCTTTAATTTTCAATCTTCTTGTTGTGGTGTGTGTATTTTTTTGACAAAAAAAAATAATATTCATTTATTTAAATCGATAAAATATATTAAATACAAATACAAATTTAATATTGTTAAAAATAAAAAAAATGAATCTGCAAATATACTCACAATATCCAAGTTAATAGTACAATAACACAATGATTATAAATAATTTGAAAAAATCAAAGTGATCAAATATCCATGTATAGACTCCGTTTTCTAGTCCAAAAAAGTAGTTTTTGCAAGAATTTAAGCATTATAAAATATATTTAATATACTTTATTAAATATAAATTGAACATAAATAAGATGATTCAAATATGATAAAGTAATAATAAAAACAAATTTTTTAATTATGATTTTCCATAGTGAATGACTATTTAAATCACAAATAATTACTAAATTTGGAATATTTATATTGGTAAAGGATAACTAAAATATGGTAACTTTAAAAGTCATGTGAGTTATATTAAATTTTAAATATGTTCATATGTGTTCATTCATTTTTACTTGACTATACGTTTTAAACTGCAATATTTTGTTATAGAAAATAGGAATAAATAATATTATTAAAATATTTTCATTTAGAAAATACTTTTACGAGAAAATATATTACCACTTTGAATAACGTGTCCTAAAATTATGAATGTTAAAACTGTTTTGCGTAAAATAAATTTTTACTCCTTTCGGTATTTTGCGTAAGAAAATTCATTTTTAAAATTCATAATAACTAATTATGTAAGTCATCAAAGAGCCCTAAGATGAAAGTTCTATTTATAAAAGTTCCATTCATAAGGATCAAAGAGCCTTAAGATAAACAAAGGTAACGAATCATATTAGCACAAAAGGGCAAGAACAGAGAGAATATGATAAGGTAAAAATAAAATGCAGTTTGGCATATTCAAATTAATGCTACTAATATTCAAATTATGATAAGGTAAAATTGTGAATGTTAAAACTGGTTTGCGTAAAATAAATTTTTACTCCTGTTAATATTTTGCATAAGAAAATTCATTTTTAAAACTCCTAATAACTAATTATTTAACTCTCATCAAAGAGCCTTAAAATAAACAAAGGTAACGAATCATATTAGCACAAAAGGGCAAGAACAGAGAGAATATGATAAGGTAAAAATAAAATGCAGTTTGGCATATTCAAATTAATGCTACTAATATTCAAATTATGATAAGGTAAAATTGTGAATGTTAAAACTGGTTTGCGTAAAATAAATTTTTACTCGTGCTAATATTTTGCATAAGAAAATTCATTTTTAAAACTCCTAATAACTAATTATTTAACTCTCATCAAAGAGCCTTAAAATAAACAAAGGTAACGAATCATATTAGCACAAAAGGGCAAGAACAGAGAGAATATGATAAGGTAAAAATAAAATGCAGTTTGGCATATTCAAATTAATGCTACTAATATTCAAATTATGATAAGGTAAAATTGTGAATGTTAAAA
>JBBPBT010000850.1:22556098-22566137 GCA_037974875.1 Cicer bijugum | reverse complement strand
TAGTCAATCTTATTTTTAAATTTTTACATCATATTTTTTGGTATGTATTTTACATTTTATTTCATCATATAAATACAAGTACCATTGTATGTTGAAAATAAATTGACAATCAAAGTATAATAAATCAAACAATTATCCTATATAATAAGTTATCATACGAATTTTACAAAATATTTTAAAAATTAAATTAGTTGATTGTGATAAACATTGAAAAATAAATTGACAATCAAGGTATAATGAGTCAAACAATTATCCTACATGTTTTTGATGAAGACAAAGATCACAAATTATGGTTAATGCAACAAGATAAAAAAGAAGATCAAATATCTTCATAATAAGCTTCAAATCCAAACATTAAATGATAAAATGTAAAGGTATATGATACAAACCAATATTTCAAATACACGTGAACAAATCATATTTACATATGCATTTAAAGTATTTTCAAAAGTCAAAACAACATTAACAAAGTATTTAAAATCATATTTTTGACAAAATACATAAGTGTATTCGAATACACCATCTTGTATTCGAATACAATGCAAGTCAGAAGCAAAAATCTCAAAGTTGTATTCGACTACGACTATGTGTAGTTGAATACACTTCAAGTCAGTGGCCAAAATCTTTATACGTGTATTCAACTACAACCATCTATAGTCGAATACAAAGTAAGTCAGTGACAAATTTTCACTAATCTGTATTCGACTACACCAATGTGTATTCGAATACAAGATGTAATTTTGGAATATTTTTGAACATTACAAAGAGGTGTATTCGAATACACATATCCTGTATTCGAATACAACTGGAAGCAATACAATTTTTCAGATCTGGAATGGATCCAAATCATCGTATTTCTTCATCAAACCTCTTGGATCAATGGCCACGAATCTGAAGAGATGTTTATGGAGTATAAATACCCCATAACTTCATATCAAAAAGTAGACAATCCTTGAATCTATACCTTGAACAACTTTGAACAAAATTTTGATTTTTTACAAAGTACTTGCATTCCATTTTCATATCATTCAGAAAGGTTCTCAAGTACTTGAATTATTATTGGATTGTTTATCAATATACCTCACCTTATTCTTATTCAAATCTTATTGTATCACTTGTAAAAGAAAGGAGGACTTTCTAAAAGATAGCTTAATCTAAGATAGTGGTGTCTTATCTTAGAAGTGTTGTTAGAAGTTTGTAGAAAGAATCCCAGGGTGGGAGTTGTACATTTTCTGACAATTAGTGGATCAATCTCTTGTGGTGTGCAAGAGGACTGGACGTACCCTTGGTAATAAGGGGAACCAGGATAAATCTAAAGTGTTCATTTATTTACTGCACATTATTATTAGTTGTCATTATATTGAACTTAGAAAATTCAACTACCATATCACTAAAAACATGAAAATTGACTAACACCTAATTCACCCCCCCTCTTAGGCGTACTTCTATACTTACAATTGACATCAGAGCAGGTTAAGGTAACTTACTCCTCGATCAAATATTCATGGCTTCCGCACAACCTGTTTTTAGAGATGGTGGTAGCAGTACCAAGCCACCATGTTTTGTTGGAGAACACTATGATTTTTGGAAAATACGTATGCAAGCGTATCTTGAAGCACAAGGAGATGACATATGGGATGCAGTTGAAAATGGTCATCACATTCCAAAAACTGTCATCAATAACAAAGAAGAAATAAAGATAAAAAATTCTTGGACTGATGATGATAAAAGAAAAGTGTTGTTCGATAAGAAGGCTGAGAATATATTACAATCTGCATTAGGAATTGATGAATTTTTCCGTATATCTCACTGCAAAACAGCAAAAGAAATATGGGATACGTTGGAAATAAATCATGAAGGCACCATTGAGGTAAAAAGATCTAAACTCAACACACTATCACAAGAATATGAGTTATTTCCGATGCAGCCCGAAGAGTCTATTCTAGACTTACTGAAAAGGTTCTCCCACTTAACCAATCATTTGACAACACTCGGAAAAATCTTCACCAATGATGAATTAAATCTAAAAGTACTAAGATCATTGACAAGGGCCTGGCAACCAAAAGTAACAGCAATATCCGAAAAGAAAAGTCTATCCAAAATGTCTCTTTCTGCACTGTTTGGAAAACTTCAAGAGCACGAAATTGAACTTGGAAGGTTAGAACAAAATGAAAGTCAAGAAAAGAAGACAAAAAATATTGCTCTAAAGACCGAATCAAGAGAACAAATCAAGGACGACAATTCAGATGAAGATGAAAACATTATCTTTCTTGTTAAGAAATTTGGTAAGTTTCTTAAAAATGACAGAACATTCAAAAAGAAAAGTTTCAAGAAGAAAGATAATTCTACATTAAATCAAAACTTCACTTGCTTTGAATGTGGAAAACAAGGACATATTAAAGCAGATTGTCCAAACCTTGCTAAGAAGAATGCCATCAAAAAGAAAGACTTCAAGAATGCACACATAGCTTGGGAAGACAACGAAGTAAGTTCATCTTTAGAAACATAAAGTGAAGAATGCGCCAATGTTGCATTAATGGCATCGCATCAATCAGATGATGAAGAAAAGGTTAGTAATATAGACTCTCCTCATCATAATAAAACTAATAGTGAATTAGTTATAGAATACAATGATGCTTAAAAGGCTATTAAGGAATTAGTTATTGAATGTAAAAATATGTGTAAACTAGTGTCAACACAAAAGAAACAGATCTCAAGTCTACAAGAAAAAGTTGACATTATGGAGAAAAATTCTGAAAAACTAAAACAGAATTTTACATGCAATAAATGTGATTCCCTCTCCTTCAAAATTGTTCAATTAAATAAGGTAATTGAACGATACGAAAAGGGACAATTAGGATTGGAAAATGTTTTAAATATGCAAAGATACTCAAATGACAAAAGTGGTTTTGGATATTCAAAATTTGATAAAACAAACTTGAATAAGACTATTTTTGTTAAAGCAAGTAATCTATCAAATCAAGAAAATAATATAGTTATGAAAAAGGATCATCTATATAAAGAGAGAATTATTCAAAATAAATCTCATACATATGCTACTAGAAATAGATTTAATCCTACTTGTTCTTATTGTGGTCTTCATGGTCATACACCTAATACATGTCACATTAGAAACATTAGTGTTCCAAGTGGGCATTACATATGGGTAAAGAAAGGTACTAACCATCAAGGACCCAAAGCACATTGGGTACCTAATAAAGTTTGATTTCAATTTTGTAGGTATGCAAGCAAGATACTTCAAATATGTGGTACTTAGATAGTGGATGCTCTAAACATATGACGGGTGATGTAACAAAATTTTCAGCCTTAACACTTGAGTCAAAGGGACATGTAGTATATGGAGACAACAACAAAGGAAAAATTTTAGGCATTGGAAAAGTCAGTACAACACCATCTCCCTCAATTGAAGATGTCTTATATGTTGAAGGTCTAAAACACAATCTCATAAGCATTAGCCAGCTTTGCGACAAAGGATACAAGATAGTCTTTAACAAAGATGAGTGCATCATCCAAAATGAAGCTACAAATGAAACTCAATTTGTCGGTAAGCGGTTCAAAAACATTTTTATACTTAATCTTGACGATTCATCCTTAAAAATGAAATATCTTTTGGTAAGCGACAATAATGATGCTTGGCTATGGCATAAGAGATTTGCTCATATTCACATGGATCATTTAAACAAATTAGTCGAGCATGATCTTGTTGTAGGCTTACCAAAAATGAAATTTATAAAGGATAAATTGTGTGACGCATGTCAAAAAGGCAAACAAACAAAAAGTTCTTTCAAACCTAAAAATGTCATTTCAACCTCTAGACCACTACAATTGATACATATGGACTTGTTTGGTCCATCAAGAACCAAAAGTCTTGGTGGAAACTCATATCGACTAGTTATTGTTGATGATTACTCAAGGTTCACTTGGACCTTATTTTTGGCAAGTAAAAATGAAGCTTTTAAGGCATTTAAAAACTATGCCAAGCTAGTCCAAAACGAACAATCTGCCAAAATTGTATCAATTAGAAGTGATCATGGAAGAGAATTTCAAAATACTTCATTTGAAGAATTTTGCGAAGAAAATGGCATTTTCCATAATTTTTCTGCACCAAGGACACCACAACAAAATGGGGTTGTTGAGAGAAAGAACAGATCCTTGATAGAGCTTGCAAGAACTATGCTAAGCGACTCAAACCTACCAAAATATTTTTGGGCAGATGCTGTAAACACAACATGCTATGTTTCCAATCGGGTAATCATTCGATCAATTCTTAAGAAAAATCCTTATGAACTTTACAAAGGAAGAAAACCCAATATCTCTCACTTCCACATTTTTGGATGTAAGTGCTTTGTGTTATACAACGGTAAAGACAACCTTGGAAAATTTGATGAAAAAGATGATGAAGGTATATTTCTCGGTTACTCTTTATCCAGTAAAGCATTTAGAATTTTCAATAAAAGAACTTTATTAGTTGAAGAATCAATGCATGTAACTTTTGATGAAACTAGCCCCATAAAAGAGGAAAATATTATTTCTTGTGATGATGATGTTTTTGAAAGCGATGATCCAAGCAAAGTACTTCAAACTAATCAACCAGATCAAGAAAGTGAAGTCAATATTGAAAGGCAAAGTGATGATCTTCCTAAAGAATGGAGACCCCATAGATATCACCCAATTGATAATATCATAGGTGCTATCAATAAAGGAGTCACAACAAGATTAAAACTGCAAGATGATTGCTTAAACATGGCATTTGTTTCTCAAATCGAACCCTCCAAAATTGGTGAAGCACTTAAAGATGATCAATGGATACTTGCCATGCAAGAAGAACTCAATCAATTTGAAAGAAGCCAAGTATGGGAACTTGTTCCTAATCCTGGAAATAAACACATCATTGGTACAAAATGGGAGTTTAAAAATAAACTAGTTGAGAATGGCATAGTTGTTCGCAAGAAAGCTAGATTGGTCGCTCAAGGATACAATCAAGAGGAAGAGATAGATTTTGACGAAACATTTGCTCCGGCAACAAGATTAGAAGCAATTCGTTTACTACTAGCGTATGCTTGTTCCATGAATTTTGAGTTATATCAAATGGATGTGAAGAGTGCCTTTCTCAATGGATACATAAATGAAGAAGTCTATGTCAAACAGCCCCCTGGGTTTGAAGATTCCAAAAATCCCTCACATGTTTACAAATTAAAAAAGGCTCTTTATGGTCTAAAACAAGCTCCAAGAGCTTGGTATGATAGATTAAGCACCTTTTTATGTGCACGAGGATTTGACAAAGGGGAGGTCGATAAAACATTATTTGTCAAAAGAGATAATGGTCACACATTATTGGTCCAAATCTATGTTGAAGATATAATATTTGGATCAACCAACAAGGACATATGTGAAGAATTCTCTTCAATAATGCAAGGAGAATTTGAAATGTCCATGATGGGAAAATTAAACTATTTTCTTGGACTTCATATCAAGCAACTTGAGCACGACATCTTCATAAATCAAGCAAAATATTGTAAAGAGTTACTAAAAAAATTTGAAATGGAAAATTGTAAAGAAAGTACAACTCCAATGGGTTCCGGAACATATGTTGATAAAGATGCATCAGGAATTTCAATCGACATATCCAAATATCGATGTATGATTGGATCCTTATTATATCTAACGGCCAACCGGCCAGATATTATGCTTAGTGTTTGTTTGTGTGCAAGATTTCAGGCGGATTCGAAAGAATCATATCTAGTAGCCGTTAAAAGAATTATGAAGTATTTGAAAGGAACGACAAATGTAGGCCTATGGTACCCTAAGGGTAGCATTTGTAGCCTAGTTGTATACTCTGATTCAAATTATGCAGGATGCAAAACGGACCGTAAAAGCACCAGCGGCACTTGCCATATCTTAGGCAATGCACTAGTATCATGGTCTTGTAAAAAGCAAGCTTGTGTTGCACTTAGTACTACTGAAGCTAAATACATTGTAGCAGGAAGTTGTTGTGCCCATATTATCTGGCTCAAACAACAATTACATGACTATGGAGTTGATATCGGATGCATTCCCTTAAGATATGACAACACAAGTGCAATAAACATCTCAAAGAATCCAATCATGCACTCTAGAACTAAACACATCGATATACGACTTCACTTTCTATGGGATCATGTGCTTAAAGGTAATGTTGAGGTAACATTTGTTGATACACACAATCAATTGGCTGATATCTTTACAAAACCTTTACCTAAGGACTCATTTTATAAGATCCAAAGAGAACTTGGTATTTTAAATGAAAATGATCTTTAAAATTGCATGATACATATATTTTGTCATCTCTCTTGTTGTTTAAATAAAATTTCTTGATGATTATTGATTCTTGATATATAAATTTATGTATTACATGTTGAGATTTTCATAAAAACTTAGTTTTTAAGCAAAAATTTGCTTATGTAGTCAAATACAAATGTCTGTATTCGAATACATACTTTCCCAGAAATTCCTGTATTCGAATACAACTTATGTGTAGTCGAATACACGTTCCCAGAACAATGTGTATTCGAATGCAAGAAGGTGTAGTCGAATACACCTTCGCGTTTTTGCCCAAATATAAAAGTTGTTTCACATTTTAGGGTTATTTTATATTTCGTATTCGAATACACAGTTGTAGTTTTTTCTCTCCTCTCCCAAAATCTCGTCCATCCTCCTTTCACTCATTTACCCATTCACCCAACCTAGCAAACTACATCACTCTTTACTTCTTTCTTGTCATTCATCTTCATATTTCTCACATATCTCACATTTTCTCTCAAAACCCATTTTTCACCAAAACCTCATTTCTCACCATGGATGCTCGCAAACGAGGACCACGAACCAAGCATGCAGCAGTGGGTCCCTCAAGAAAACGAACAAGGAATCCTAACATCACGGATTTATCCCGGCTTCTACACACACCGGAAGAAATTGATCATTTTCGCACATTCTACTCTAACAAGCGACTTATCATTCCAAAATATGGTACCTTAAACTCTTTCTCTGACTTTAAATTTCCTGTGTTGCTCAAATCACAACATGTTGAAGAGTTTATAGGTTACAAAGGTCCTGTTTATCCTGACTTAGTTAGAGTCTTTTTATTGCAATCTCATCCAAGATGGAAAAATGATAGTATCTCGAGTTAATGGTAAAACCATTCGGTTAAATATCAAAACCATCGGAGAAATTCTGAACATTCCCTTTAATGGTCAAAAGTTTTGTCCCAACAAATTGTGTAAATGGGGTGATATCTCTAAGTATGATGTGTATGTTTCCCTATGTTGGTTTGGCAGACGCACAATGGAACAAAAGAGGACTCAGGCAGGTTCCAAATATGCCCAGCAACGGTATGGAGTGGGAAATCTTACCGTTGATTATTGCCTTTTGCATTATTTTCTTAGCTACATTCTGGTTCCGAAGGCTAGAAATTACTCCCAAATTTCGGAGTTTGAATTACAAATTATGAATTTCATGTATGAAGGTCGTCAACTAAATTGGGAATACTTTGTGAAATCTGTTATGTTTGGATCTCGAGAGGCAATTGGATTACCATATGCAAAAAATGTTTCCCGGATTTTGCAACACTTTGGTGTGGACTTCTCTGATGAAGTTATGTTTACACCCACCAAAGAAAATATGTTGGATTTAGGTGTCTTGCCTAGCATGAGGATCATATGGAATGAGGAGCTTGAATCTTTTGTGCATAAAGGTGATTATGGTCAACCATCTGATGCTACACACGACGACACTGTTGGACCCTCAAATGCTATTGCTCAGGAAGATGAAGATGGCGAGGAAACAGCGTCTGATGATGATTATATCTCCAATCAAATGCTCATGACCCGCCTTACTTCTTTCCAAACTTTCTTCCTAACTCAATTCGAAAATCTGACCACTTCTATCGACACTCGCTTGTAGAACATTGAAACTACTATTGCTTGCAATCATGACGCTCTATCTCAGGACATTAGTAGTTTATCGGAAAAACTTTGATCATTTTCACATTCCAACATATTTTGATTAGTTTGTTATTAGGCATGTATTTATACAGCTTTGACAGTTTGCATTCTGTACAACTTTGACATTTGCTTTATGTACTAATTTATCGTTTGAATTATGTTTTGTTTTGTATTGCTTTCATTGCAACATGTTAACTATTCTGATGTTATGACTTCCTTTTCCATTATGTTATCCTCCTTGTTAACTTGTATGCTGTTTTTGTTATTAGTATGTTTATGCTCGCATATAATTTGTACGTTTTTTTTAATATTTTTCCTTCTTTTTGATCATGTTAAAAGGGGGAGAAAATTTGGTATTGTTGTTGCATTTCAAACCTTGTAGGTACTCAAAATTTTTTTTCAATTAATCATATACAACGGGGGAGTACGCATATATTACGAGGGAGCAATGATTCAAATTACACAATCTCTCCACAACAACAACATTTTGTCATAATCAAAAACGGGGGAGAATGTAAACTACATGTTTTTTATGAAGACAAAGATTACCAATTATGGTCAATGCAACAAGATCAAAAAGAAGATCAAATATCTTCATAATAAGCTTCAAATCCAAACATTAAATGATAAAAGGTATATGATACAAACCAATATTTCAATTACATTAGAACAAATCATATTTACATATGCATTTAAAGTATTTTCAAAAGTCAAAACAACATTAACAAAGTATTTAAAATCATATTTTTGACAAAATACATAAGTGTATTCGAATACACCATCTTGTATTAGAATACAATGCAAGTCAGAAGCAAAAATCTCAAAGTTGTATTCGACTACGACTATGTGTAGTCGAATACACTTCAAGTCAGTGGCCAAAATCTTTATATGTGTATTTGACTACAACCATTTGTAGTCGAATACAAAGTAAGTCAGTGGCAAATTTTCACTAATCTGTATTCGACTACACCAACGTGTATTTGAATACAAGATGTAGTTTTTGAATATTTTTAAACGTTACAAAGAGGTGTATTCGAATACAACTGGAAGCAATACAATTTTTCAGATCTGGAATGGATCCAAATCATTGTATTTCTTCATCAAACCTCTTGGATCAATGTCCACAAATCTGAAGAGATGTTTATGGAGTATAAATACCCCATAACTTCAGATCAAAAAGTACACAAACCTTGAATCTATACCTTGAACAACTTTGAACAAAATTCTTATTTTTTACAAAGTACTTGCATTCCATTTTCATATCATTCAGAAAGGTTCTCAAGTACTTGAATTATTATTGGATTGTTTATCAATATACCTCACCTTATTCTTATTCAAATCTTATTGTATCACTTGTAAAAGAAAGGAGGAATTTCTAAAAGATAGCTTAATCTAAGATAGTGGTGTCCTATCTTAGAAGTGTTGTTAGAAGTCTGTAGCAAGAATCCCAGGGTGGGAGTTGTACATTTTTTGACAATTAGTGGATCAATCTCTTGTGGTGTGCAAGAGGTCTGGACGTACCCTTGGTTATAAGGGGAACCAGGATAAATCTAAAGTGTTCATTTATTTACTGCACATTATTATTAGTTGTCATTATATTGAACTCAGAAAATTCAACTACCATATTACTAAAAACACGAAAATTTTCAATTATTACAAATTAATAAAATAATATTATAAGTTAACTATATTTATATTAAATAAAATAATACTTATAAAACTTATAAAATTATTTTTCAATTATTTATAATAAATTTATAATTTATAAATTATTTTACAATTTGATAATAATTTATAATTTATATTATGATCAAATTATTTTATAAGTTATTTTATAATAAATTTATAATAAATTTATAAACTATTTTATAATATTATTAGTCATTTACCAATGGCAATAATTTATATTATTAGTCATTAAATTCAATAAAAAAACCACTTTATCACTCATAAATATCGACATAAATGTTACATTATTCCACTTATGGTGAGTAATGATTTTATACGTTAAAAATTAAATTACTCATTAATGTCAATCC
>JBBPBT010000850.1:22527733-22556011 GCA_037974875.1 Cicer bijugum | reverse complement strand
AAATCTATTATCTATTATATATATTTAAAATAGAATCTCGATGCCACAACAACTTATTTTTTTTTTCAAACTTTTGATGAAATATATTCAATAATTTTTTTTTACAATAATTTCTTATGCTCACAATTAAAACATCATAGTAATAAAATAAATAAATTTAGACTGCGCTACAATATAATTTAACATTAACATTTTTTTAAAATAAAAATATTAAATAGTCAATCATATTTATAAATTTTTACATCTTATTTTTGAGTTTGTATTTTATATTTTGTTTCGTCAAATAAATACAAGTACCATTATATGTTGAAAAATAAATTAACAATCAAAGTACAATAAGTCAAACAATTATCCTATATAATAAATTGTCATACGAATTTTACAAAATATTTTAAAAATTAAATTAGATGATTGTGATAAATATGATTTTCCCTCATTTTTATTTTCTTAATCATATTGAATTATTACAAATCAATAAAATAATATTGTAAGATAATTTTATTTATAATACATAAAATATTACTTTTAAAATTTATAAAATTAATTAATTAATATTCGCGCAGCGCGCGAGCCATAATCTAATTTAAACTATTTTATAGGCATCCAAGTTCAACATCAACCGTCTTGAGTGAGAACTAAAGCTTTGGTTTTTCCTTTAAGGAACACCACAACACATGGACAAATTGTTAATGTTTATGCAGAGTTGCCTAAATCGATTAGAAATTCAATCCATTACTTCAGTTTTGTGGTTAGGTATGTCTATCAAATATTAGAATTATATGAAGTGGTTAAGTAGGACAGTCATCTTCTATTTCGATTTATAGAAAGAAAAAATATATATAAAATAAACTCAAGCATTTTCATTTTTTGAATCCATATAAGTTTTGCAAGCGAACATAAAAGCTTATAGCAATGAACGTAGTTCAAGACAAAAAAAAAAATATGAATAGCCATGTCCTTACATCATGCATCAATTGTATCATAAATGACTATTACAACCAATTTTTAACTAATCTATTTAACTTGTAAATTGCATATCAATAAATGTTAGATTAAATAATCCAAATTGTCATAATTAATCCATGCCTTATGCTTCGAGACCAAATTCATATACGCACAATCCTAAATAAAAATTAACCAACAATTGTGTTACAATTATAAGAGTGAATTTCATAAGTCCATTACTTATATTGGTCACAGGATACATGTTGGAGAGACCAAAAACTAAAACTTAGAATTTTTCTAAGTGTTTTTTGAATTCATTTTTAGATGAAATCGAATGTATTAGACCTAGAAGTATGAACACTAGAATCATGTTTTCTTGACCAGAGACAAGAGAAACCATATACATGATTACTGGACTAGAGGTAGGAACACCAGAGACACGATTATAAGACCAGGGGCAAGAGCAAACAGAGGAACGAATATTGGATAAGAGGCAAGAACGCTAGAGGCAAAGGCAATCAGAGGCATGATTTATTGACCATAGACAGGAACACCTGAGGCATGATTTCTTGACCAGAGGCAATGATTAGAAGCAATATTATTTGACCATAGGTAAGGGGTAACCAAAGGCAGAATTATTGGACTAGAAGCAATAACCAGAAGCACATTTACTAGACTAGAGGCATCAACAAGAAGAAGAAGTAAATGACCAGAAGCAAACTATTAGAGTCACAAACTTTGTAAGAGCATTGACTTTTAACAAAAGATGTTGACTTTTCTAAGTGTTTACTTCTTATCGAAGGCGTTCACTTTTCCATAATATTGACTTTTACCATAGGCTTCTTATGAAAGGCAAGAAAGTTATATGCTTGCTTAATATCTAAAGGAAAATTATCAGAGGCAACTTTGACTAGAAGCTTGATAGCTTCACCAGAGACAGACATTCCCAATGTCTATTTGGTTTCATCAAATGCAGATTTTTCCAAAGTCTCTTCATCAAAGGCAGACTTCAACAGATGCATTGAAAAGAGAATTAAATCATATATGATGCAATTTTGGAAAACCTACTTGTACCAATAGAAGTAGAGGCAATCTAATGCTTTGTATCATCATATGCAGTGTTTCAGAGGCACTTTTTCATCACTTTTTTGAGAACATGGGATTATTTCCCAACACACCATGCCTTGTTCACCGAACCAAAATGTTGTTTTTGAAAAAAGAAATCAAACATGATTAGAAATGGTACAGAGTATGCTTAGGAACTCTGATTATCCAAAATCCTCATGGAATGAAGTATTAAAGACAACTATGTATATTTTAGATCATGTTCCAAGAAAGGTGTCCCAAAGACACCTTTTGAATTATTTAAAGGATGGAAAGTGAGTTTACGACATATGGACATTTAGAGATGTCTGTATGAGGTGAGGATTTGTAACCTACAAGAGAAAAAACTGGACCCGAGGACCATTAGTGAGTATTTCGTTGGATGTGCCGATTGGTCTATAGGTTATAGGTTTTATTTTCCATCTCACACAACTAGGATGGTGGAATCAATTGATTAGTGGCAGCGATCAAATTGGGAACTTAGTTTATGTGCATGATGAAATTGAGTCTCAAGCTTCCACATCAGATGATATATTGCTTGTCATTCATAACATCCCTCAAGATCTAATGGAAGTTAATCAACCATGATTTTGATTCCACAAATTGCTAATAACATATTAGATCAAATTGGTAAACAAATATCTTAAAATGATAAATCCGACATTGAGAAGATATACTAGACCAAGAAAGTCTGTTATCCCTGAAAATTACATTGTGTATCTATGTTGGGAAAAACTAGAGATAATTACCAATAATTATCTCAATAATGCAGAATATTTTTTTCCCCCCACCTGTGCAGATAAATGGACAAACAGAAAATACAATTCCAAAAGCAATAATAATTGACAGAAAATTAAATATGAGACAAACACAATTTTAACGTGGAAAACTTCCCTCAAGTTGAGAGAATAAAAACCACGGGACCTAGTCCAGTAAAATCATCCACAATAATAATTAATGGGTACACCTAGAGTCTTCCTAATAACAATAGGGAATATCAATCAACAATAACAACTCTATTACAACCTTCCACAAAAGTGGATATGCCAAAGTAACTCTTAGAGAAGATAAAACTACTCAAATTATATATTTAAGTAACAAACTCAGTGGTAGGAATAATATACTAAATTTGTAGATCAAACTGAGCAAGTTTGCTACACACCTATTACCACCCCTGGAACCAAACCCTTATTTTTCTTCTCTGGCAACCGTTCTTCCGTTGTCTTTCTGTATGTGTGTGTCTTAGGGATTTCTAAATCCCTTTTATTACCTTCAAGTGGACCAAGCCACTAAAACCTTCTTTTTATTTTTTATTTTTTTTAGTTCAATAATAATAATAATACTATTAATAAAATTGGTGGATTCCACTTGGGGAGTGAGCCCACCCAACAATTCTCCCCCTCACGACTCAAGTTGGAAGGTACTGCTCAACCATGCCAGCTTTCTTTCTGCAACATATCATCTTCAACACAGGCAATGTCTTTGTCATCATATCTGAACCATTCTCATCAGTATGAATCTTCTCAATTAAAAATGACTTCATTTCCAGTGCATCTCGTATCCAATGATACCGCACTTCAATATGCTTCGACTTTGCATGAAAAGTCGGATTCTTGCTGAGATGAATCACACTCTGACTGTCATAGAATAACACAAACTTGTCTTGCTTGAGGCCTAACTCATGTAGGAATTTCTTCATCCACAAGAGTTCTTTGGAAGCTTCAGTTGTTGCAATGTACTCAACTTCAGTAGTAGATAAAGCAACTCACTTTTGTAGTCTTGATTGCCAAGACACAGCTCCCCCTGCAAATGTCATCATATAACCAGAAGTAGATTTTCTAGAATCAAGATCACCTGCCATATCTGCATCTGTGTAGCCATCCAACACAGGTTCACCACCTCCATAGCATAAACACACTTTGGAAGTGCCTGTGAGGTATCTGAGAATCCACTTCACTGCTTGCCAATGATCTTTACCAGGATTAGAGAGAAACCGACTAACAACTCCAACTATATGAGCAATATCTGGCCTTGTGCATACCATAGCATACATCAAACTACCAACTGCGGATGCATAAGGAACCTTCTTCATCTCTTCTTTGTCTTTCTCACTTGTAAGACATTTATCAGAGTTCAATTTAAAATGAGTAGCAAGTGGAGTACTAACAGGTTTACAATTGCTCATGTTAAACCTCTCTAACACCTTCTCAATATAATTATGTTGAGACAACCATAATTTATTATTCTTCCTATCACGAGTAATTCTCATGCCCAGAATTTGCTTTGCAGGACCCAAGTCTTTCATTGCAAAGGACTTGTTCAAATCTTTCTTTAAAGACTGAATCTTCTTAGTATCATGACCAACGATCAACATGTCATCAACATATAACAAGAGAATAATATAATCACCATTAGAGAACTTCTTGATAAACACACAATGGTTAAAAGTAGTTTTACCATACCCATGTTTCTCAATGAAAGAATCAAATTTCTTGTACCATTGTCGAGGTGCTTGCTTGAGCCCATACAAGCTTTTCTTCAATTTACACACAAGTTGCTCTTTACCTTTGACTTCGAAACCCTCTGGTTGCTCCATATAGATCTCTTCCTCCAAATCACCATGAAGGAATGCAGTTTTCACATCAAGTTGTTCAACTTATAAGTTCAAACTAGCTTCTAACCCAAGCACAACTCAGATAGAGGACATCTTCACCATAGGTGAATTTTTTTTATCAAAGTCAATACCTTTTCTCTGATTAAAACCTTTCACAACCAATCTTGCTTTGTATCTTGGTTGAGAGTTATTCTCTTCTGTCTTTATCTTGTATACCCATTTGTTCTTGAGTGCTTTTCTACCATTAGGCAACTTTACCAAATCAAATGTGTGATTCTCATGCAAGGAATTCATCTCTTCTTGCATGGCCTTCAACCACTATTCTTTATCAGCATTTGTAATAGCTTCTTGATAGTACTCTGGCTCTCCACTATCAGTGATCATCACATACTCATGTGGAGGATATCTTTGAGAAGGTTGACGTTCTCTAGTAGATCTTCTCAAATCAAACTCGATTGGTGGCTCGATTGGAACCTGCTCATCATGGTGAGGCACATGATCATCAGTTACATTCTCATCATCTACCTGTACATCTCCCCCATCAACAAGAGTTTTCGTAGGAGGCTTAGGCGCAACATCAATGTAACTTCTAAGATTTGGTTTCTGTTTTTCAGCTTTATCAAAATCTTCAACAGTCTGGTCTTCAAGAAATATTACATCTCGACTTCTAATAATTTTCTTGTCAACCGGATCCCACAATCTATAATCAAATTCTTCATCACCATAACCGACGAATATACACTGTTTGGATTTACTATCAAGCTTAGACCTCTCATCTCTTGGAATGTGAACAAAACATCTACAACCGAAAACTCTCAAATGATGGTAAGAGACATCTTTCCCTGTCCACACTCTATTTGGAACATCACCAACAAGTGGAATAGAAGGAGAAAGATTGATCAAATCCACTGCTGTTTTCATTGCTTCACCCCAAAAGGATTTGGATAATTTTGCATGAGAAAACATACATCTGATTCTGTCATTAATCGTACGATTCATTCTCTCTACAACACCATTATGTTGAGGTGTCTTTGGAATTGTTTTCTCAAACCTGATTCCATGTTCTTTACAATACTCTTCAAAAGGACCTCTGTATTCACCACCATTATCTGATCAAACACATTTCAATTTTCTTCCTTTTTCTCTTTCAACACTTGCATGAAAGTGCTTGAAGATTCCAAATACCTAGTCTTTAGATTTCAAAGGAAATGCCCACACTTTTCTAGAGTGGTCGTCAATAAAAGTAACAAAATATGATGCACCACCAAGAGATTTACTATCCATCATTCAAACATCAGTATGAACTAAATCAAGAATATTTTGCCTCATATGAGGACCAGTGTTATGAAAAGATACTCTATGTTGTTTTCCAGCAAAACAATGAGTGCAAGTTTTTAGAGACGTACCTTTCACAGGAAGAAAATTTTTCTTTGCAAGTATGTTGAGTCCTTTCTCACTCAAGTGACCAAGGCGCATATGCCATAAATCAGAAGATGCATCTTCAATTGCATTCACTTCTTCCTTGCATAGCTTCGTAGGCATCCTATAGAGAGAAGTGGAACTTTGCTCCGTTGCAACCACTAGGGACCCTTTAGTGATTTTACATATACCACCACCACCAAAGAAAGTGTGATAACCATCAATATCCAATGCTTTCACCGAAACCGATAATTTTACATACTCCTTCATCTCCCATTTTTACCTTGCCAAAATCACCAGCACTATAAGATGAGAAGAAATCACGCCTAGGAGTAATATGATATGAGGCACCCGAATCAATAATCCAAGTTGAATCCTGACATGCAAGGTTTGTGGAATTATCATCACAAACAATGTAGACATTATTAACAGATGCAACTGCATATCACTTCTTTTATAGTCCTTGACTTGCTTCTTGAGTTGCTACAACTTTCAGAGTTGTCACGTCTATGGAAGTTTCTAGATTGACTTCTTCCCCGTGACTCTGTAACTATTGCTTCTGACTTTAAGGAAAAACCAACCAAACCACATTCCTTTCTTCGAGCTTCTTCATTCAACATGCTCTCTTTAACTGTTGACATTTTCAACTTTCCACTTGGAGCTGAATTGGTCAACGTCACAACAAGGATTTCCCAATTATCAGGCAAGGAACTCAACAATAACAGCCCTTGCAACTCATCATCTAATTTAATTTATGCGGTGGTCAACTGATTCACTGTATTCTGAAAAATACTCATATGCTCTGCCATTGAATCCCCATCTTTATATATTTCATATTCACCAGCTTCCGAATTAAGAATGCTTTATTTTGCACATTCTTTCATTCATACAACTCTTTTAATTTTTCCTACATCTTGTTAGCATCTATTTCAGTTTCAACATGTGGATATACACTAAGATCCAACCACTGCCTGATCAACGCCACTGCCTTTCTATTCATCTTCTTCCAGTCAACGTCAGATTTATCTGCGGATTTAGTAGTGTCACTCTCAATGGGATCATATAAATCTTTACTGTATAACATGTCTTCCATGAGAGTCTTCCAAAGTGTGTAATTAGAAGAGTTGAGTTTAATCATATTGGGACCTTTATTTTCCTCCTCCATTAAAATGCACAAATCAAATAACCGAGCTCTGATTCCACTTTGTTGGGAAAAACCAGAGATAATTAGCAATAATTATCTCAATAATGCGGAATATTTTTCCCCCCACCTGTGCAGATAAATGGCCAAACAGAAAATACAATTCCAAGAGCAATAATAATTGGTAGAAAATTAAATATGAGACAAACACAATTTTAACGTGGAAAACTTCCCTCAAATTGAGAGAATAAAAACCATGGGACCTAGTCTAGTAAAATCTTCCACTATAATAATTAATGGGTACATCAAGAGTCTTCCTAATAACAATAGGGAATATCAATCAACAATAACAACCCTATAACAACCTTATAACAACCTTCCACTAAAGTGGGTATGCCAAAGTAACTCTCAGAGAAGATAAAACTACTCAAATTATATATTAAAGTAACAAACTCAGTGGTAGGAATAACATACTAAATTTGTAGATCAAACGGAGCAAGTTTGCTACACACCTGTTACCACCACTGGAACCAAACCCTTATTTTTCTTCTCTGGCAACCGTTCTTCTTCCGTTGTCTTTCTGTATGTGTGTCTTAGGGATTTCTAAATCCCTTTTATTACCTTCAAGTGGACAAAGCCCACTAAAACTTTTTTTTTTCTTTTTTTTTTTTTTTTTATTTCAATAATAATAATAATAATAATACTATTAATAAAATTGGTGGATTCCACTTGGGGAGTGAGCCCACCCAACAATCTACAAGAATCTAACTTTAATGTTGGAAATTTAAGAAATTCATGGTGAGCATTTGATTTGGAAATACTTTCATAGTTATGCTTAGGTAAAAATAAGATTCTTGTTTGGACAATTTGAAGATCTTTATCAAGAACATCCTTACACTTGTGGCAACTCATCACTAGGTCTTATCTTTTTATCTTGAATGTGGATGTCGTTCTTACCAGTTAATAATAATAATAAATAATAATAATAATTATAATCATCATCATCATCATCATATACCATTTCATTATATCAAGGTATGATATATATTTATTTTTCAATACATGATAATCATAAGATACATTCAGGAAAGACAGTTAAATGATAAAGATGATAGTAATATATATCAATATATCGAGATTCAATATTCGTCGTAAAAAAATAATATACATAAGATAAAACAAAAGAAATGGGTGGAAGACTCGACTTGGTTACTAGTAATTCAAAGGTAGACTGTATATATATGTGTATATATATATATATATTACCCTAATTTTTGTCTCGATTTCCCTTTCAAATATTCAACCTAGCGAGTTTTTTTATACCTTAATTTTTACGTGTGTTGCCTTTTCAAGTTTTCAACATAGTGAGTAATTATTATTATTTTTTTGTACCCTAATTTTTGCTTAGGTTGCCCCTTTCAGGTTTTCAATCTAGGGGTATTCATTATTTAAGCATAATACTTTTTTACAGCGTCCGAGTTTACGAGGAAGGCTAAATCTTTTCCATCCATATTCGTAAGGATCAAAGCTCCACTTGAGAAAGCTTTCTTCACGACGTATGGACCCTCATAGTTATGAGTCCATTTTCCATAATAATCCTTTCAAATAGGTAAGATATTTTTATCACTAGGTCTCCTATCTGGAATTTTTGACGACGTATTTTTTTCTCATACACGTTTTTCAGTCTTTTCTGATATAACTACCTATGGCATAAGGCCGCCAACCTTTTGTCTTATATTAAATTCAATTGATCGAAGCGTGTTTGTACCCATTCTAACTCCTCTAGTTTGGCTTCCATTAATACTCTTAGTGAGGGGATTTCTACTTCAATGGACAGCACAACCTCCACCCATATACTAGGGAAAAAGGGGTTTCCCCAGTTGAAGTGTGTATCCAAGTGCGATATCCGTGTAGTGCAAACGAAAACATCTCATGTCAATCTTTGTATGTTAAAACCATTTTCTGAATAGTTTTTTTGATGATTTTATTTGCTGCTTCAACTGTGCCATTCGTTTTTGGTTTGTACGGGGACGAGTTGTGGTGTTGAATTTTAAAGGTGACACACAATTCACCCATCATTTTTTTATTCAGATTTGTGGCATTGTTAGTAATGATCTTGTTTGGTAGGCCATAACGACATATTAACTCCCGTTTTATCAATTTGTCTACCACATTTTTGGTTACATTGGTGTACGAAGTGGCCTATATCCATTTGGTAATGTAATCGATTGCCACCAAGATGAAGCAATTTCCATTTGATGCTTTTAGTTTGATCATTTTGATGACGTCTATGTCCCACATTGAGAACGACCAGGGCGTTGAAAGGGTGATCAAGGGCATTGGTGGGGCGTGGATATTATCAACATATATTTGACACTTATGGCATTTTTTTACATAATTAAAACAATCCTTTTCTAGGGTGAGTCAGTAATACCCGACACGAAGAATCTTTCTAGACATGGCGTGTCCATTCATATGGATCCCATAAGAACCATCATGGATATCTTGTAGAATTTCTCTCGCCTCATTTACATCAACGCATCTGTGGAGTGTCATATCATGATTCCTCTTATACAAAATATTTTCCTTCAAGAAAAAGCTCGCGGTTAACTGTCTTAGAGTTCTTTTCTCATTCTTCGATATTTCGAGAGGATATTCTCTATTTATAAGAAAATATTTGATGTCATGATACCACGATTTCCATTACGTGGCAGTAAGCATGATGATCTCGACTTTCCATTTTAATGGATGGGATTTAATTGCTTCGAATTATTTGAAACATCGAGGATAAAGTAGCCAAAGCATCAACCAATTGTTTGCTTTCTCGAGGGACATGGTGAAAAATGAATTTGTCAAATTGTAAAGACAATTCTTTTATGTAGTTAAAATATGGTATTAACTTCTTATCTCGAGTTTCTCATTGTTGGTTAAGCTAATTATGACTAGGGTTGAATCTCCATATACTTATAGAACTTTCGCTTTTGATTCCACAGTCGCCAAAATTCCCCTGGCACAAGCTTCATATTCTGTCATATTATTGGTACAATCAAAATACAAGCGTGTTGTGATACGTATGAACTTTTTTTGGGAGATATTAAAACCACCCTAATCCCATGCCCCATTATGTTTGAGGCCCCATCGAACAAAAAAGTCTATTTTTCATCATCGCATTCTTCAGAAAAAACCATGATGCTTTCGTCTGGGAATTCACATTTCATTGACTTATAGTCATCCCCAGGTTGATTAGCTAGATAATCTGCTAAGGCACTCCCTTTGATTGCTTTCTGAGTAACATAGGTAATATCTTATTTTGATAACATCCCCTGCTAGCGAGCAATTTGCCCTGTGAGAGTGGGGTTTTCAAAAATGTGCTTGATTGGATCCGTTTTGGATATCAAGTAAGTAGTATGGAAAAGCATGCATTGCCTCAAGTGATGGGCAGCCCACGTGATAGCGTTTCAGCAAGTGTACTGAATTGTTGCAAGTAATAATAAAACATTAATACCGAGTGTCGAACTCAAGGATTGTGTTTTACTATCGAATTATATTTAAATACTAAAATTGAACAAAAATTTCTTAAGTTGATTGAAATAATATTTTAAATTAACAACAATAATAAAATTGATCCTTTATAGTAAGAAAAATGTCGGGGATGAGTTTCACTTCCAATCCAACCTTGGTGTCTAATTTGATCCTTGTTATTGAATTTTTTTATTGAATTATTATTGAATTCTCTTTATTATTTTTGCCCTAATGTCTTAGCGACAGAACCTTTAATTCCAAAGTAACCCCTAATTCCTAAGTAGATTTAAGATTAGAATTAAGCATTACTGTACATGAGTTCTCTTTTTAAACTATTGCCTCTACAACTAATTTAATTGGTTTAATGACCTACATCTATCCCCAAGACTACAAATTCATGAATTTCTCATCTCAAGCATTCGTAAAGTCCACTCCATTTCCAAATACGAATCGTAGAACATTTTAATGTTGATCAAGTAATCAAAAGCATTAAGCACACATATGAGAAAAATAATTAAATAAACTCATTCATATAACTAGAAATCAAATCAGAAAAATAAGGGTTTCATCTTGTTACACTCATCCCTAACAAATAGGGTTTAGTTACTCATGAAAAAGATACAAAAGATACAGACTAGAGAAGAATTACAAGAAAGATTCATGAATGATTCTTGATAAAATTGCTCTCACGGTGTTAGAAACAACCGCTTTGAATTTCTATGCTAGGGCACAAATCTCCCAACTTCCCAATAGTAAAAAAGATGCCTAGAAAGTGAAGAAAAAAAAATTGAACTTTCATGAAGATGACGCGTGCCACGCGCCCCAGGCGCATGCTTTGCGCTTCAAGCGCGTTGTGGCAGTGGCAAAATACTGAAAATGTGCCTCAGGCGCGACTGTTGTGCTTCAGGCGCACAACTTCTTCTGTTTGAGGTTGTCTGGATGTTTCTCCTCTTTAGAGTTTGAATTGAGTTATGATATCTTCGTGAAAGTTGTAGCTATGGATCTTAGATTTTATTTGCACTTGATTTGACTCCAATTGAACATCTAGAACTCCATATATGGCTGAAATACTCCACATAGGTAATGTTGATTTCTCGACAAAATTCAGTACTGCACTAAAACAAAGTAACAAAACAAAACTACGAAAATTCTCTACTTAATCAAGGAAAGAAGAACATAAACATTTCATTAAGTAAAAGAACTTAAATCAATAAAATATATCAAATAACTTCTTAAATTAACTAAAGAATAAAAGATAAATAAGACTAAAAACAACGAAAAATATGCATATGATGAAGAGTTATCAGCAGGATAAGGCACAACAAGTACGTTCTAACATTCGATATCTTGTTTCAGCATTTGTAAATTTTTTACTTAGATAGTAAATGGAATGCTCCTTTTTTCCTGTTTCATCGTGTTGCCCCAATACGCATCCCATGGCCCCGTCGAGGACTGTAAGATACATAATCTAGGGTCGACTTGGAACTGGTGGGGCTAGAATTAGAGGATTTTGCAAATACTATCGGATTTTTTCAAATGCATTTTGATATTCTTCGTTCCACTCAACTGTTTGATTTTATTGTAAAAGTTTAAAGATCGGTTCACAAGTGGTAGTTAGTTGCGATATAAATTTTGAAATATAATTTACTCTCCCAAGAAAACCGTGAACTTCTCTTTCTGTACTCGGGGGAAGCATTTCTAAAATGGCTCGAATCTTATCGGGATCAACCTCTATTCCTTTCTAACTAACCACAAATCCCATTACTTTGCCCGACCTTACGCCGAAAGTGCATTTGTAAGGGTTAAGCTTTAGCTTAAACTTTCTAAGTCTTTCGAAGAGTTTCTTTAGATTAATAACATGTTCTTCTTTTATTTGTTACTTAGCAATTATGTCATCTACATAAACCTTTACCTCTTTATGTATCTTGTCATGGAACATGGCTACCATAGCTCTCTGGTAGGTCACCCCAACATTCTTCAGACTAAAAGGCATCACTTTGTAACAAAATGTTCCCCAAGGGGTGATAAAAGACATTTTTCCATATTTTCAGTTGTCATCTTAATTTGATTATACCTCGAGAAAACATTCATAAAAGAGAAGAGCGAATTACAGGCCACATTGTCAACCAGAATATCGAAGTGAGGTAACATGGAATCCTCTTGGGTTTTAAATCAGATGATGCGTGTTAGTCATTTCGACTTTTAATTAGAGTTTGTGGGTCAGTACTCCGAACTTTAAATTTATATACAATTGAAAATATGAAATGTCATGAATGCATTTGATGAATGAACATTTTCCTTCATTTTCATTTTTTTTTCTTCAGTTTTCTTCAATTTTATTTTTGTTTATATTTCATTCACCTCCTTACGAACATGATCCTTTGATTCATGGATGAAAAATATGCACAACTTCGAATAAATAGTGGTGATTGTCCTTTTGATCTTTAAAGAAATTTTTGTTACGTCTTCAACTTGATCTCTAGTTGTTACTGCCTCATGTGTAAAGACATCATACTAGTTTTGACCTTTTGAAATTTACATTTCTTGTGCCCCAACATATGATTATCATAAAAATGCATTTTGGCAAAAAGATGCATAACTCAAGAAATTAATTTAGACAATGATATTTAGTGAGAAAATCTATGGTACAAAAAAGAAAGATTCATAGGAAGAGAATAAGATAAGGTGATTTCATATGGGTAAATGACCCCATTTATTAGTAGTAGTTCATAAAAGAAGTGTACTAATAACTCATACCATAATTTAAATCACGTTATTAACCCACTTTGGAGGATATGATTTTCCCCAATTTATGTTCACAAACTTTCTGGATATATTGCTTCCACTTTTATATGTGTAAACTATGGTCATTTATTTTAATCTTTAGTTAGTGAAATTCTTCATTTTTCCTTAATTTTTGTTTAGGTCGTCCTTCTGCGTTTTTGACCCCATAGGTCTTCATTCATTTTTGCGTAGGTGTCGCCCTTTGGAGTTTTTGATCCAGCAGGTCTTCATTCAACTTTTTATCCTAACTTTTTCCTAGGTTGTCCTATTGGACTTTCAACCTAGTAGATTTTTACTTATTTTTGTTTTATAATTTTTGCCTAGGTTGCCCTTTCGGATTTTCAACCTAACGAATATTTATTATTATTATTATTATTGTTATTATTATTATTTTGCCTAGGTCGTCCTTTTGAATTTTCAACCTAACGAGTCTTCATTTAGATGTAATACTTTTTGAAGCATCAATATGTGCAAGTAGTGATAAGTCTTCTTGATCTATATTGGTGTGGATCAGAGCCACACTTGAATGTATTTTTTATGGTATTGGGGCTCATATAGTTGGGAGTCAACTTATCTATTGTGAAATCTTCTTGAGCGCTAATTCTTTCTTTTGAAGCTCCAAAGTTCATATGTTCTTCTTTATAAGATCTTTTGAAATAATTGTCCTTGACATGAGGCAGTCAATATTTTTCTTGAATTGAAGTCAGTTGGCCAACACAGATCATTACTCTTGATAAGGAGATTTTTTGTTTGAATGGGTGACACTGACTTTATGCTATATATTAAGAATAAAAGTGGTTTCCCAATTACATATTGATTCTTAGGGAGGGTGTTCCACTATTACGAGATAATATTTGGTACGAGAATTTTCTATCTAGCTTTTCTTCTATTTTTGATAGTAAGCAAGATGATTGTGACTTTCATTCTTGTTAGTGACTATTCTTCATCATGACTTACTTTTAACATTGAAGATAAAACAGCTTGAACGTCAGCTAGTTAATTATATTGTTGAGGGACAAGATTATCTATAATGTACATATAAATGATCATCTTCTTATTCCAAATTTTACATTCTTGATTCAACTGGTTGATGATTAGGTCAAATCCCCATATGCTTTCAACATTTCACTTTTGATTTGTAGGCGACTAGAATAGTCATGGTACAAACTTCAAATTCCTCCATGTGATATTGGTATATTCAAAGTACAATTAGAAAATGATAAAGATAAAACGACATTTCTCGAGAATTAACATGGCGTTAAATGCATGTCCCAACATATTGAGGTCCATCCAAATAATGGATTTTATTTTTATCGTTCTCATCCCCTTTAGTGAAATTAATAGCATGATTGAAATTATGTAATGAAATCTAAGCAAATTTTTTTATGAATGAACTACTTACAAATATGTATGGTACATGGTTAGAATAAGAGAAAGGCATATAATGTTGGGTAAGAAATTGTTAAATATATGAGGGGTAGAAAGGAAGAGACAACAAAATGCATTTATTGGTATTCATAATATTAAGGAAACAAGAATGTATCAATATAATAAAGTATCGTAAGACTTTAAACTTATCAATAGTATCGGTGCATCAAAATCAAATTAAAATTCACAAGAGAACGTAATAATATCTTCATTTTTTACTTTCCCCTTGAATAAACTCATAAACTATATGCAACATCGTTAATGAATTTTCTCATGGCATCAAAGTAATAAGCAATAGTGATGAAATTTCAACATAGACGACCCAACTTCTAGAGGTGCATCTGCGGCGAAAGGCCAAAAAAGTATGTCCAAAAACGTATGTCCATGAATTAGAAGTAGAGGCGGAGGATGAAGATGAATCTCATTAGTATTAGGTTCAAATCTTGTGGACAAGGTACTTGAGGTAGATGAAAAAGTAGACTGAAAGGTAAAAATTGTTATACTTATGAAATCAAGGGGTAAACATGAGTTATTCGTGATATACTTTTTTTCATTAAGTATTCCCATGATTTCAAGTATCACGGGTTTGCAATATTTCCAAATTTTTAGCCATAGGGTCTTTCAATTGATTCAGATAATCTTTGATTGCTTCAATTCATCCATGATTTTAGCCCGAGAACATATTCGGTAAGGGTGTCAAGATACTTTTTTTTGCTTTTTTTTTTTAACTTTTTCTTGAAGGAAAATGTTATGAGAATGTAAAATAGTAAATGCAATGATTATGCATTTAACTGAAATATTTTACTAGTTCCTAATATGCAATTATTTTTTCTAAAAAAACAATGAAGAGAAAAAGAAAAACATGTTGCCAAATGAAATAAAATATGAAACATGCATGATTATACAATACATTATGATAAAAATGAGATATAGATAGATACATGTGCCCTACATGGTTCTTTTCTTAATTGATGGTTTTTTTAATGTGAACTTTTACTATGGGTGACATTATAGTTCTAAATTGGTTCCTAGAGCACACAACTCAATTCTAAAATATTAAACTAATTAATAGGTAAACTATTAAAATGGAAATACTCTAAAAAATGTCAACTCTAAGTGAGACTTTCATGACAACCAAACATGATGTACATCCAAAAGATTATCATTACATAGTTTCTAACTTATCTTATGTTGCACTCAGCCCGGGTATAGAGCTCACGCATAAGTGTGTGAGTCGTGTTAGAGTAGTGTATAGAAAAGTAAAATAAAAAGTAAAAATAATTGTCACAATGAAAATAAATTAACAAGACACATATAATTATTATATTCACAATAAAACAAAACAAATAAAACAATAGGGATAATATAAATAAAATAATAAATAATTATGTAAAATTAATTAAATTGGGCTTGACTCACAAAATTCCCTAGTGAAGTCGCCAGCTATTGCATCCGATTTGTCCGCGAAAAAAAGAAGTTGTCACAAATTTTAATTTTTTTAAAAGGGAAAATTAGTTAAAACCTAAAATAAAAGTTATTGAACAAAAAAATTGGATTTGAGAGTCAATTACGAATGGGAAAAATAAAATTACCCTACATTGTCGGTTAAAACAGTTACTCTATAATTTGTTGTACACAAATTATTTATTTTACCCCCTAAAAGAATAATAAAAAAAAATTAAATAAATTATTTACATTATTAAAAAAAAGAATTTTTTTTTATTAATTTAGTTTGACAAGGAAAAACCTTACTCCTATGTATTCCAAAGTGCAATAGAGAAATCGAAACACATGTAATTCTTGGGTTAAGTTTTTGAATGTGCTTGTGATCCCTATTTAAGACTTCCTTTCTATGATTCCTTAACTATGTATGATACTCTTCTTTAACTTATTTACTATGACATTTGGGGTCCTGCACCCATTACGTCCACTAATGGTAGCAAGAATTACTTACATTTTATAGATGCTTATTCCAAATTTACATGGATTTAATTATTAAAAGCTAAATCTCAAGCCTTTACATGCTTTGTTCATTTTAATACAATGATTGAAAATCAACTTGGACTTAAGATTAAGTCTCTTCAAACTGATGGTGGTAAAGAGTACATGTCGCCTTTTCGAAATTGCATTCTAATCATAGTATCATTCATCGAGTAAGTTGTCCTTAAACACAAAACAAAATGGTTCTGCTGAAAGAAAGCATTGTCATATCACTGAAGTTGGTCTTACACTATTGGCAAATGCATCTATGCCTCGGCACTATTGGGGTGAAGGTTTCAAAAGTGATGTCCACATCATTAACAGGTTACCAACTCTAATTCTTAATTATTTATCTCGTTCACAGTTCTTTTTAATCAAATTCCTGATTACAATACCTTTAAAGTTTTTGGATGTGCTTGCTATATCTATTTAAGACCCTATAACAAACATAAGTTGCAATTTAGATCACAGACCACAACAATGTGTCTTTTTCGGCTATAGCTCATCTCATAAAGGTTATATATGTTTAGCTCCAAATGGTAGAATTTATATTCCAAGACAGGTCACTTTTGATGAGAATTTGTTTCCTTTTCAAGTTGATCGTCAACTACTTAATCATAAGCCTAATCATGTTGTCTATGTTGATTCATCTGCTGAATCTGTACCTACTTTAGCTTATGTTCCTTGCAAAACAGATTTTAGTTACTTACATCTCATGATGAAATTTCTATTTTGCATGATACTTCTACTATTGGTGCCACAACTGTTGTTTCCTCTAAGATTCCAAGCTAATCTGCTCATTTTGCTACCTCATCTACTTCTGCTTTGCCTCGACCAGCTTCACATCCTCATAGCTCCCTTTCTACTTCTAGTCCATCCTCAACTTCATCTGTTTCATCTCAATCAACTCTTGAGCCTACTTCCCCCACCAGAGCTCGCATTGTCAATGATCATAATATGACAACTAGAGGCAAATGTGGCATCTTCAACAGTATGCATCCCTTATACACAATAACACATGTATTCTTGTTCCTCCTCCTGCCCAAAGCAACATCATAGGATATAAATGGGTTTCGAACTAAATATAATCCAGATGGCACTATTTCCAAGTATAAGGCAAGAATGGTTGCCAAGGGTTTTCATCAACAAGAAGGCCTTGATTTTTCTGAGACATTTAGCCATGTTGTCAAGCTACAACCATTCGCGTCATCCTCACTATTGCTCTTTCTCAAAACTGGCCCATCCAACAAATAGACATCAATAATGCATTTTTAAATGGTGATCTCACTAAGCTCTCTATATCGCTCAACCTCCATGTGTCATTCATGGTGATGGCACACTAGTTTGCAAGCTTAATAAAGCTCTTTGTCTGCAATCAACTCTTTCATTATTTCTCTCAATTCCAGACTTAGTCAGAAGTTAGATATCCTAATAGTTAGTTGTATAACTAACTACATCTTATTGTACTGTGTATATATATAGAATGTAATCTCAACACAGGACATTAACAGTCTCTCTTTACGCTGAATTATACTACTAAATCACTCTAAGGTTTACATGTCTTCAATTTTCATTTTGCTTTTCATGGTGTCAAACAAAATATAAATATAATGAAGCAGAACTAAGGGGACTAAATTAATGTTCGTGACATCCCACAATAAAGTAAAATGTATCAAACAATTGGAAATCAAATCAAAGTAAAATCATACATGATTGAATTAAAATGTAAGAACTATATAGTATGTCTTGGTTAATGTATCAAATAATTTCCATGAACCTTAAAATAAATAGAACAAAACATAATAAGATAATCAATGCCTTGAAGATAAATAGTAACTTACATTGAGTAAACTAGCAAAGAAACCACCTATAGACAGAAGTAAATAGGACAAATCTGAACAAAAGATCATCGATCCATTACTTTAGCCTCGATTGAGGACTACAGCTTTAGTTTTTCCTTTAAGAAACACCACGACACATGGAAAAATTGTTAATGTTTATGCAGAGCTGCCTAAACCTAGTGTATTTTTTATATGAAGTGGGTCAAGCAGGACTGTCATCATCTATTTTGATTTACAGAAAGAAAATATATATATATATATATATATATATATATATATATATATATATATATATATATATATAAAATAAACTCAAGCATATTCATTTTTTGAATCCATATAAGTTATGTAAGGGAACATAAAAGCTTATAGCAATGAAGGTAGTTCAAGACAAAAAAATATGAATGGCCATGTTCTAACATCATGCATCAAGTGTATCATAAATGACTATTACAACCAACATTTAACTAATCTAATTAACTTGTAATTAAGCTAAATAATTGGTAGCTAACATAAACTAACTCTAACAGACGTTCAAACATCCTAATCCTCCTTGGTGTTACTTGCAAATTGCATACCAATAAATTAAATGTTAGATTACAAAATCCAAATTGTCATAATTAATCCATGCCTTATGCTTCGAGGCCAAATTCAGATTCGCACAATCCTGAATAAAAATTAACCAACAATTGTGCTACAATTATTGGTGTTAATTTCACAAGTCCGCTAGTTATTGTTCACAATTATTGGAGAGGCCAAAAACTAAAACTTAGAATTTTTCTAAGTGTTTTTGGAATTTAGTTTTAGATGAAATAGAATAAACTGGACCAATAAGTATGAACACCAGAGGCAGGAACACCATAATCATGTTTTCTTGACCAGATACAAGAGAAACCAGATACATGATTACTGGACTAGAGGCAGAAACACTAGAGACACCATTAGTCGACCAGAGGCAAGAGCAATTAGAGGCCCGATTACTGAACTAGATGGCAAGAGCAATCAAAGGCACGAATATTAGATCAGAGGCATGATTTCTTGACCAGAGGCATTGACTAGAAGCAATTTTAATTGACTAGAGGTAAGGGGTAACCATAGGCAGAATTATTGGACCAGAAGCAAGTTTACTAGACTAGAGGCATCAACCAGAAGTCGAAGTAAATGACCAGAGGAAAACTATCAGAGGCACTAACTTTGTAAGACCATTGACTTTTAACGAGAGGTGTTGACTTTTCTAAATGTTTACTTATTATTGAAGGCGTTCACTATTCCATAATGTTGAATTTTTCCATAATGTTGATTTTTACCATAGGCTTCTTATGACATGCAAGAAAGTCAGATGCTTGGTTAATCTCTAAAGGCAAACTATCAAAGGGGAAAGTTTGACTAGAAGCTTGATAGCTTCACCAGAGACAGGCTTTCCCAATGTCTATTTGGCTTCATCAAATGCATATTTTCCCAAAGTCTCTTCATTAGAGGCAGACTTCCACAGATGCACTGAGAAGAGAGTTAAATCAGAATAAGATGCAATCTTGGCAAACCTATTTGTACCACTAGAGGTAGAGGCAATTTAATGCTTTGTATTATTAGAGGCAATGTTTCATATGCGCTTTTTCATCAGTTTTGAATACGGAATTTTTATGACTTTTTGACCAATTCATCAGAAGATATATCTTAATATCCTACAATGTAATTTGTGGACTTGGAACTGCACACTTAAATAAAACTTTAGCGCCTTAAATTTTCCCCTCGAACTAATTTTGTTATCGTCAAAACAAGTAGGATCTTTTGTACTCGAAACCAATATGGTTCTCATAGTGGATGGTTTATTCTACTTCCCTCAATTCCACTCAATTCCACTACATTTTGCTCCACTCCAATTTGCTCATTTTTAAATATCCAAACATAGTCTAAGGCTAAAGTTGAAAACCAATGTGAAAAGCAAATAAATATAAAAAGATTGAATCGGGGTGGTGAATACAATGGTAGATACATTGAGAGGTGGACAAGCAATTGGTCCATTTGCTAATTTTATTCATGAACATGGGATTGTTTCCCAACACACCATGCCTTATTCACCAAACCAAAATGTTGCAGAAAGAAGAAGCCAAACATGATTAGAAATGGTACAGAGTATGCTTAGGAACTCTAATTTTCCAAAATCCTTATGGAGAGAAGTACTAAAGACAACTATGTATATTTTAGACCATGTTCCAAGAAAGGTGTCCCAAAGACACCTTTTGAATTATTTAAAGGATGGAAAGTGAGTTTGTGACATATGGAAGTTTAGGGATGTTTGTATGAGGTGAGGATTTATAATCTACAAGAGAAAAAAATAGACCCGAGGACCATTAGTGAGCATTTCTTGGATATGCCGATTGACCAAAAGGTTATAGATTTTATTGTCCATCTCACACTACTAGGATGGTTGAATCAAGGAATTCAAAGTTTCATGAAAATCTATTGATTAGTGGCAGCGATCAAACTGGAAACTTAGTTTTTTTTGCATGATGTAATTGAGTCTCAAGCTTCCACATCAGGTGATATATTGGTTGTCATTCATAACATCCCTCAAGATCAAATGGATGTTGATAAACCATCATTTTGATTCCACAAATTGCTGATAACATAGTAGATCAAATTGGTAATCAAATATCTGAAAATGATGATCAATTAGTTGAACAAAATGATCCACAATAACATATAAATCCAACATTAAGAATATATACTAGACCAATAAAGTCAGTTATCCCTCACAATTACATTGTGTATCTACAAAAATCTGAGTTTAATGATGTTGGATTAGGTAATGTTCTAAAAACCTTTTCACAAGACATGAGTTGCAAATAGTCAAACTTGTTGTATTATGTTATGATTGATTAGATGAGTTCCATGAAAAACCACAGTGTTTGGGATCTTGATGAGTTACTTAATGTGACAAAGAACATTGTTTGTAAATGGGTATTTAAGACTAAGAAAATGTCATTAGGTAAAATCGAGAGATACAAAACCATATTAAATGCTAAGGGTTTACTTAGAAAGAAGGAATTGATGACATAAAACCTTTTCTCCTATATGTAAGAAAGATTCTTTATGTGTCATCATGGCATTAGATGCCCATGAATGTGAAAACAGTATTTCTTAATGGTGATTTGGAGGAAGAGGTTTGTATGAAACAACCTGAAGGGTTATCTTCTAGTTATGGTGAGCATTTGGTTTGCAAACTTAAGAGATTCATATGTGGTTCAAAATAAACCCCCTCGTCAAAGGTATATTAAATTCCATGGAATATTATCTTCATTTGGATTTGATGAAAATTCCATGGATTAATGCATATAGCAGAAGGCTAATTGGAGTAACATTTGTTTTTAAATCTATATGTGGATGATATTTTTCTTGCTTCAAATTATAAAGGTTTGATGCATACGGTGAACAAATTTCTCTCTAAAAACTTTAATATAACGAATATGAGTGAAACATCTTATGTCATTACCATTAAGATTCATAGAGATATACCTCAAGTTATGTTAGGTCTATCACATGAAACATATATCAATAAGATTGTAGAAAGTTCTTAGATGAAAGATTGTTCACCACTGTGAAGGATGATAAGTTTGATTTCAACCAATGCCTTTAAGCGGGAACAAATAAAGAATATTCCTTATTCTTCTGTTGTTGGAAGTGTCATGTATGCTCAAGTATGCACAAGGCCCGACATTGCATTTGCTATTGAAATCTTTGGAAGATATCAGAGAAAAATAGGTATTGATCACTAGAAAGTTGCAAAGAACCAAATATTATATGCTTATTCATAGTGTGGTTGAAAATATTATATGCTTATTTGTAGGCAGACAAACAATCTAGACATGATTAACTATTTTGATTCTAACTTTGTTGGTTGTGTTGATTCCCGCAAATCAACATTAGGATATATTTTTATGATGGTCGATGGAGCTTTTTCATGGAGAAGTGCAAAGCAAACCTTGGTACCTGCTTCTTGATGAAGACCTAACATAGAAAATAAGAATGAAAAACAAGGGAAATTACCTCAAATGACTTTAGGATAGCAATAGAATAATTAGATTTTTAATAGTTTTTTTTTGTTTGTGTTTTGTTTCTAATAAATGAAATACTTATAGTTGTTTAGCTTTCTTTTTGGAGTTGTATTTTACTCCTTGTTTAGTAGTTTGTTGTCACTAGGTTTTAATTGTTTGGCCTAATCCAACCTTGATAATAGTTATGCTTAGGTATAAATATTTTCATGGTAGTTCATTTAAAAAGTTTTAATGAGACTAGAATTTCAACCATCGATTGAAAATGGAGAGCTAATATTACTTAAGATTATTGTTTGGACAATTTGAATATCTTTATCAGGAACATCTTTACTCTTGTGGCAATTCATCACAAGATCTTATCTTTCATTTTGTATGTGGTTGTCGTCGTTCTTATCTTTCATCTTGTCGTTCTTACTCTTGGTTTAATTATGTATTTGGTTCTTGCAAATATACCACTTTTTTATTTTAGTCTTTGTAATTTTTTTTTTTTTGGATTTAGGTCCAAAAACCCTTATTTTAATTTTTATTCATATTTTCTTTATAAAATAACATTAATTATTAAATGATCAATAAATAAATTTATTAATTAATAATATAAAACAATTTAATTTTTTATACATCATAAAAGATGATATGTTGATGTGTATTTATAAATCCACGTATCATGGCAGTGTATCAACTCTTATTTTAGGGACCAAGATTGATTGTCTTTGATTTTCGTTGCTTGTGTCGCTGGATAATTTTCAAAATTTTGTAGAGTTCATCGTCATTTTCTGCACCAAAAAGATTTTGATCCAAATTTACTAGTGAAAAATTATTTTTGGTATTATCTCTTCATTTATCCCTCAAATTTGGAAATTCAAAAGCCAAAGTCACAACAAGAAAACATGGATTTTGTGAGGGCCAAAAGCTCTCACGAAGGAGAAAAAACAGCCACAAAGTAGCATTTGTGGCGGCCTTAGGCAGCCACAAATAAGGTGGTCACAAACCTTTGTGGCGGCCAAAATGGCCACAAAGTATGAAAAATTTGTTGTCCTTTGTGAGGGCAAAGGTCGTCACAAACTCCTGTTTTTGTGAGGGCATAGGCCGCCACAAATGTCTCACTTTTTGAGGGCATAGGCCGCCACAAAGGACAAACTGATTTTAAAAAGTTAAGCTTTTGTGGGGCCTAGGCCGCCACAAATGATTCCCTTTATGAGGGTTTAGGCCGCCACAAAAGAAGTTCCAGATAAAAAAATAATTATTTTGTGAGGGCTTAGGCCGTCACAAAATATTAACTTTAATAAAAAAAATTTATTTCAATTCAAAATTAATACTAAAAAGTAATATTATATATAATAAATTAATATGGATATAAATTTAAAACTTAAATTAAAATTACAATATTATAATTAAATTTAAATTTAAATTAATTTAAAATATAATATTTAAATTTAAATTAAATTTAAATTTAATATGTTATATATAATAAACTAATATCAATATAAATTAAAAATTTAAATTAAAAATATAATATTACAACTTAATTATCATTTAAATTAAATTTAAAATATAATATTTAAATTAAAATTATAATTAAAGATTAATTTAAATTAAAATTAAAATTTAAAATAACTATTATATATAAAAGTATAATATTAATAATAATTAAAGTAATTATATAAACCGAAATAAAATTTTAAATAATGTTTAATGAAATTTTTCATAAAATAATTTACTCCTTATATATAAACAAAAATAGAGACAGTTAAAGTATATAAATTTTTTGTACTAACTCAACTACAACTCTTTTTAATAACTAACAAAAAATATTAATATCATAAATTTTAATAATATTTTTTTGAAAAATTGTTATGTTAAAATCAATAAGTTTTACATGTGTTTCAAATTTTTATTTATCATATATTATGTAAACAACATAATTTCTATTTTTTTATAAATAAATCTATAATAACACATATTTTACTAATCTATATTTTAAAAATAATATAAATATATTTATAATATGACATATATATTTACTAATCTAAATTTAAAATGTATAAAATACTAACTTGATGTCGGGTAGTGTCTGACTTGAAGATTTCACATAGCAGAGCTTAGAACTCTTCGAGGTAATTAACACAATATCACCACTGTCAAAATAAAAATTCAATAATATTAATTACATAAATAACTTCAATTCAAAAATAAAAATATAAAACTAAATATATAATATAATATAATATAAACTTACCAAAATTCAAGCCAGCTTGGAGGAATAATTTTTGTAGAGAGAAGGTGGAGAGAAAATTTAGAAAGAAGGTTTAGAGAGAAGGTAGAAGTGAAAAATGATTAGAGGAGTGGAGTGATACTTATAGAATTTAGTTGATCCTTTGTGGAGGTCAAAGCAGCCACAATGAGCAATGGATATATGGCTTTTGTGGCGGCGAAAACGGTCAGAAAGGGAGGCGTTTGTGGCGGCCTGGGCGGCCACAAATGGCAGCGATTTTGTGGCGGCCTTTGCAGCCACAAAAGGTAACAACTCAGTCTTTTGTGGCGGCCTTTGCTGCCAAAAAAGGTAACGTCACATTGGGATTTCGTGGCGGCCTTTACCCACACAAAGGGTTGATTTTGTAGCTGAAAAAGCCCTCACAAAAATCTTAAAAGTTTAGGTGGATTTTGTGGCTGCCTATGATGGGGGATATTGACCTCAGTTTAGCAGAATATATGAAGAATGAAACCTATTCTAACGATATTGCTAAACAGTTTATAAAATTCAAATTTTATCAAACTAAAGATTAACCACAGTCCCAAATATCAATCCTAACAGAAGATTAACAATAACAAGTATTGTCTAATAGAGAGTGCCAAGTATTCTCATATACAAGAATTGTTCAACAGATTGATCAAGATACAAGCATGCCAAATTAACAATTTATGCAATGTCAATTAATACAGAATTTAACTATTTCATGCATTCACGATTAATCATATAAGCAATGCAGAAATAAAAGAGATAAGGGTAGGAGATTGTACACGACAATTTTTATACTGGTTCAGCCGTCTGTTAGACAGCCTACGTCCAGTCCTAAGATCAAACCGATCTTAGCCTTTCAATAGCATCTCATGACTTTGTTGATCTGTTGTTCATTGTCAACTACTCTGCCAAGTGCATTCAGATTGTTGACTATATGCGTGAATCTGGTTTGCATGTCATTGACTGATTCGTCTTTCTTCATGCTGAATAATTCGTATTCATGCATCAATGTATTTATACGGGCTCTTTTCACATCCGCAGTACCTTCATGTGTTTGCTGCAATGTGTCCCACATTTCTTTTGCAAATTTACAGTTTGAAACTCTGAAAAATTCGTCAGCAGATAATGCAGAAGTAATAATATTCTTAGCCTTAGCATTGTAACCTACCTTTTTCTTATCATCCTCAGACCAGTCAGATCTGGGTTTTGGGATGAAAGAATTATCAGTTCCTGCAATTTTTGGCACATAAGGTCCTTCTAAAACAGCATCTAATATATCTATGCTAGCTGCTTCTATGAAGATGAGCATCCTCTCCTTCCAGTACATATAGGCGGCCCCATTGAAAGCTAGGGGCCTAGCCAATGAAGCACCCTCACTAAGGAATTCTAAGGTCATGGTCTTTTTATGAGAATTACTCTAACAAAAAGTAGGCTGTTGATGCCAATTGATGAGGGGTATTGACCTCAGTTTAGCAGAATATATGAAGAATAAAACCTATTCTAACGATATTGCTAAACAGTTTATAAAATTCAAATTTTATCAAACTAAAGATTAACCACAGTTCCAAATATCAATCCTAACAGAAGATTAACAATAACAAGTATTGTCTAATAGAGAGTGCCAAGTATTCTCATATACAAGAATTGTTCAACAGATTGATCAAGATACAAGCATGCCAAATTAACAATTTACGCAATGTCAATTAATACAGAATTTAACTATTTCATGCATTCACGATTAATCATATAAGCAATGCAGAAATAAAAGAGATAAGGGTAGGAGATTGTACACGACAATTTTTATACTGGTTCAGCCGTCTGTTAGACAGCCTACGTCTAGTCCTAAGATCAAACCGATCTTAGCCTTTCAATAGAATCTTGTAGAGTCGTTTTACAGATATTCCAGCCTCCCCGCCTATCAATCTTAAAACACTCTCCCTATTCTATCTTTCACAACCACTGTATCCCAGAGTTGTTCTCCAAACTCTTCCAAGATCACAACAAAGTTTCTTCTTGATGAGACCCCTCAACATAGAAGATAACTACCAGTTTCACCACTGGATTTTTCAACGTTCTTGTTTACATAATTTGTGTTACAGAATATCTAAAAAAGAATATACACAAATTCTTAAGCAAACTTCTTCTCTAGTTTCCTTTCTCAAGCAATCTTTTTCAGGTCTCTATAGATCACGAAGGATGGTTGGTTCAAGTTTGAAAAAGTAATATTCAAAGTTTGTTATCGGTACTACGAGTTATGAGATTATGATACTTCATGAGTATGAGAAGAAGTAATTGAAAAAAAATGTTTATATAGTTTCTGAAAAACAACAGATGAATCGATTTACCAAATCGATTCATTAATGTAATAAAACAGGCTCAATCGACTTACCAAATCGATTTCGCGAATCTTGTTTTTCTTGAATCTTGAAACTACATAAACTAATCGATTTACCTAATTGATTATTTTAATCCACTTTTCAGAACTTTAAAAGCAATTCATAATGGAATCGATTTGCCTAATCGATTTAAGGTGTTTTGTTCCAACAACGAGATCAAAACAATCGATCTATTCAGTCGATTCATTAAACACATAATCGATTTATTAAACTCAAATCGATTTTAATAATTGGAAGTAACTTTTTTAATAATTTTTTCATATATTCATAGTTTATGATCATTTTTAATAAATGTATTTTCTGTCAAATAGAAAATATATTTTTATTTTATAAAAAATTACTAAAAAATAGATTGACCGAAAGAAATTATAAATGGATTGACATTAATGAGTAATTGAATTTTTAACGTATAAAATCATTACTCACCATAATCACCATAAGTGGAATAATATAATTGTCCATGAAAAGATGATTAAATAAAGAGCATTTATGTCGATATTTAAGAGTGATTAATCGGTTTTTTATTTATTTATTGAGTTTAATAATTAATAATATAAATTATTAATTTTAGGTATATAAATGTTTTAACTAATTATTTGTGCAATTGAATTATTTTTATATTGATATATACCAAAAATAAATTCTATTAAAAAATAATTTAATTTTATACAATACTTAATTTTTTAACATTCAAATCATCATTATAATAAGAAAAATTAAAATAAAAAATAGCATTCAATTATAAATATATAATTTAATTGATAAAAATTTATTCATTATATTTTTTAATATATTCATATATATATATAT
>JBBPBT010000850.1:22478952-22527527 GCA_037974875.1 Cicer bijugum | reverse complement strand
ATAATAATTTTTTCATATATTCATATTTTATGATTTTTTTTAATAAATGTATTTTCTGTCAAATAGAAAATATATTTTTATTTTATAAAATATTACTAAAAAATAGATTGACCAGAAAAAAATTATAAATGGATTGACATTAATGATTAATTGAATTTTTAACGTATAAAATAATTACTCGCCATAATCACCATAAGTGGAATAATATAATTGTCCATGAAAATGGGATTAAATAAAGAGCATTTATGTCGATATTTAGGAGTGATTAATCGATTTTTTTATTGAGTTTAATAATTAATAATATAAATTATTACTATTGGTAAATGATTAATAATATTATAAAATAATTTATAAACTTATTATAAAATAACATATAAAATAATTTGATAATAATATAAATTATAAAATATTATCAAATTTTAAAATAATTTATAAATTATAAATATATTATAAATAATTGTAAAATAATTTTAATTTATAAATTTATTATAAAATAATATTATTAGATAAAGAGCATCTATGTCGATAGTAGTGATTAGTAGGTTTTTTTTGTTGAATTTAATGTTTTGTATAGGTGACATTCGACGGTGAGGTGGCATTTAGGGGTTTGTTTTAAATATATATAATAGATAGATAATAGATATGCCAACTGTTTGAGGGGAAAGCTGGAATTGAGAGAACAGAAGAAAGAGTTGATTGCAGACAAAGAGTTGCCAATGATTATAATATCATCCACATAAACAAGAATGAAAAGAGTATGTACTGGTTTGACTTTAGTAAACAAAGAAGCATCACTCTTAATTGATTAAAAACCCAGTTTTGTAAGGAAAGAATACAGTTTTTGAAACCAAGCTCGTGGGGCTTGTTTGAGCCTATAAAGAGCTTATTAAGCTTGCAAACTAGTATGGCATCACCATGGTTGAACCATATAGATACACTTAGTGAGATCACCATTTAAAAATGCATTATTGATGTCTATTTTTAGGATGGGCCAATTTTGGGAGAGAGCAATAGTGAGGATGACGTGAATGGTTGTAGGTTTGACAATATGAATGAATGTCTCAAAAAATCTAGGCCTTCTTGTTGATGAAAACCCTTAGCAACCAATCTTGCCTTATACTTGGAAATAGTGCCATGTTGATTATATTTAGTTCGAAAGACCCATTTACATCCTATGATGTTGTTGTGGATAGCAGGAGGAACAAGACTCCAGGTGTTGTTGTGTATAAGGGCTGCATAATCTTGATCCATTGCAGCTTTCCAATGAGGTGAATTGAAAGCATATTTAATGGATTTTAGCTCAAGATGTTGATTACTAGTTGATGAAGTGAGATAACTCTTTGGTTTGAAGATGTCACATTTGCCTCTAGTTGTCATATTATGATCATTGACTGTGTGTGGTTGGCTTGGGGCAGTAGGCTCACGAGTTGATTGAGTTGAAACAGATGAAGTTGAGGCTGGACTGGAAGTAGAAGCAGATGAGGCATCAAAATGAGAAGATTGGCTTGGAATCTCAGAGGAAACATTAGTAGTGGCATCAATAGTAGAAGTATCATGCAAAATAGAAATTTCATCATGAGATATAAGTAATGAAAATCTGTTTTGGCAAGGAACAAAAGCTTAAGTAGGTACAAATTCTGAAGAGGAATCAACATAAACAACATGATTAGGCTTATGATAATGTAATTGAGGGTCAACTTGAAATTGTAACAAATTTTCATCAAAAGTGAAATGTCTTGAAATATAAATTCTACCATTTGGAGCTGAACATATATAACCTTTGTGAGAGGAGCTATAGCTCAAAAAATACATTGTTGTGATCTAAATTACAACTTATGATCGTTATAAGATCTTAAATAGGGATAACAAACACATCCAAAAATTTTAAAGGAATTGTAATCGGACATTTGATTTAAAGGAACTTGTGAATGAGAGAAATTATTAAGAATTAAAACTGGTAACCTGTTAATGATGTGGACAGCAGTTTTGAAATCTTCACCCCAATAGTGCAGAGGCATAGATGCATTTGCCAATAGATGTAAAGCCAACTTCAATGATATGACGATGCTTTCATTCAGCAGAACCATTTTGTTCATGTGTATAAGGACAACTTACTCGATGGATGATACCATGATTAGAATGAAATTTGGAAAAGGTGACATACTCTTTACCACCATCAATTTGAAGAGACTAAATCTTAAGTCCAAGTTGATTTTCAATCATTGTTTTAAAATGAACAAAGCATGTAAAGGCTTGAGAGTTAACTTGTAATAAATAAATCCATGTAAATTTGGAATAAGCATCAATAAAATGTAAGTAATACTTGCTACAATAAGCGGACGTAATGGGTGCAAGACCCCAAATGTTAGAGTAAATAAGTTCAAGACATAGTTAAGGAATCATAGAAGAGAAGTTTATGTGATTTGCCCAAGCAATATGCCTTACAAACAGTGGACATTTTATTAATGCATGGCCAAGTTTGGAATGCCAAAAATCATTATCAGACTCAGTATTACAAGGCCTAAGATCTTTAGTACCTCAGCGTGTAGAATTGCAGGAAGTAGAACTGATGTTTGAGCAGAAGGAAATATCATGATTACAAGGATTTGGCAACTTAATGAAATCAAAAGCATATAAGCTTTTTAGCAAGAAGAAATTCATTGTTGACCTGTGATTTGACACAATAGTAATCAACATCAAACTCACTCACAATATACATTATTATCATTAGCAATTTTTTTAGATATACATGGCACGTGTAATAAATTATGAAGAAGTAAAGATTGGTTTGAATTGGATGTAAAAATGGAAGAGTTACCAATATGTGTAATAGAAATAGAGTTACCAATATGTGATGAGATTTGAAGCATCAAGTGTGATGTGATTTGTGGATCCTGAATCTGGATACCATGCAGGGTCATAAACTATTTTAGGAATAGCCATCAAGGCTTCCATGGATGAAGAGTCACCTAAAGCTCCTTCATTTTGTATTGTAGATTTTGTAGGATTAGGATTTGAAGATTCTTGAAACTGCTCATCAAATTTGTGCCACCATTTAAGGGCTGTATGACCAAACTTTTCACAAACTTGACACTGAATTCTTCCACGAGATATGACAAAACCACCTCCTCTTGTAAAGGGACGACCTCTACCTCTTGAACCTCTGAAATTTGATCTTCATATATGGTAATTGTTTCCTCTAAAATTTTGTGATCCACAACCACTTTTAAATGAGAAATTCTGCATAAAGTTGGCATGCAGTTCTTGAACGCCTAATGAATCAATTTTCTTTGGCTTTTCTAAGCGTTCTTCCATTGCCATAAGTAAAGCTTCAATATCAATAATGGTATAGGAATCTGTTCTTGAAAGAATTGAAGCAACTACTGATCATACTCCTCAGGTAGTTCATCCAAAATCACTCGAACATGTTTTGATCATTGGCCATTTACATCATTTCATCACCATTGTAACCATTCTTGGTGATGAGATTTGAAGCAGCATGTGTGATGTGATTTGTGGATCCTGAATCTGGATACCATGCATGGCTTCCATGGATGAAGAGTCAGCTAAAGCTCCTTCATTTTGTTTTGAAGACTTTGTAGGATTAGGATTTGAAGATTCTTGAAACTGCTCATCAAATTTGTGCCAGCAATTAAGAGTTGTATGACCAAACTTTTCACAAACTTGACACTGAAAATCTTCCACCAGATATGCCAAAAACACCTCCTTTTGTAAAAGGACGACCTCTACCTCTTGAACCTCAAAAATTTGATCTTCCATGGTAATTTTTTCCTCTAAAATTTCCGGATCCACGACCACCTTTAAAAGAGAAATTCTGCATAAAGTTGGCCTGCAGTTCTTTAATGCCTAATGAATCAATTTTCTTTGGCTTTTCTAAGCGTTCTTCCATTGCCATAAGTAAGGCTTCAATATCAACAATGGTATAGGAATCTAATCTAGAAAAAATTGAAGCAACTACTAAATCATACTCCTCAGGTGGATCATCCAAAATCACTTGAACATGTTCGTGATCACCTATAGGTGATCTTATGTTTAAGAGCCGACCTTTACCGTTATCGGCACTATTAATCACGACCTTTATGCCCCCTTTCCTCGCCATAGGAAATAGAAATTTTATGCCTTATGTGAGAATCTAACATGATACCTAGAGGATAAGTATCGTCGTCCGTTCATTCCCACTACCAATTGAACTGTAGCCAATAACTAACATAACTGACATAGGCTTAGTATCCTCTAAGCTAACCAACTATGGTTTAAGCACAAAATCTTTTAGTTCCAAAGCCATTGGCGAGCAGAACCGTCCAACAATAGTTAAACATGTGGATTCATCATAGTAGTCATAACACAATCGACCTTACATGATAACAAAATAGGAATTTTGATCGACAATGCCTATTTAAAAAGAAAAGCAGCAACTGAAGGGTTTGGGAGTATGGGGATGATTGTTCCCAGCCCTTTCATGCAATCCTACAAATGCATGCCCCAGAGGGGTTGTAGTGAATTTGCACAATTCATATATATTACCTCATTTTCATTTAAGTGAGTACCTAGTTCACTTTGGAATTCTTTATATGTGTTAGTTTGCCATTGGTTTGATTGGTTTACATTTGATATTTTTTATCTTCATAACGTAATCTATTATCTATTTTATTAAATTTAAGTTGTTATTAATGTTACACCATTGGTATATGGTTCGTCGTTACTTGTCCTTGTGTCGTCGTGTTCATTTTCTCATTCTTCAGAGGGAGGCTTTGTTGATTCCTATGTGTTATTACTAATTTGAAATTAGATAATTCTAGAACCATGTAGAATTCCATGTAAGAATCTAGAAGTGTTTTAATTACAAAAAAATTAAAATTGTGGGAAGCTCCTAGAAGTCACTATTAATTAGGAAGCTCCTAGAATGAGGTATTAATTTGGAAGCTCCTAGAATTGTGTCTAGAGTTTTCTATTTGTACCTATAAATACCTACTTGTACTTGACATTAAGTATCAAGCAAATTGAGAGTTTTCTATTAGAAATAACTCCTTTCTCTAACAAAGTGGTATCTAGAGCTTGGTTGTGAGAGTTGAGAAATGGCGACTCGTGATTATACTACTTTTCACTTTCCTCTTCTAAAGAAAGAGAATTATGAAAAATGGTCACTATAAAAAATGATGGATTTTGTGAGGGCCAAAAGCCCTCACAAAGGGCAAATAGCAGCCACAAAGGTGGATTTTGTGAGGGCTTTTGGCAGCCACAAAGAAGCTGGTCACAAAATTTTGTGAGGGCTTTTGCAGCCACAAAGTGCCTGAAACAGGTTGGCATTTGTGAGGGCTTTTGCAGCCACAAAAGACAGGCATTTGTGAGGGCTTTTGCAGCCACAAAGGTGTGCCTTTGTGAGGGCATAGGCCGCCACAAAGGACAGACTGAATTTTTCTGATTGGACCTTTGTGAGGGTCCAGGCCGCCACAAATTCCCTCCCTCCTTTGTGAGGGCTTTTGGCCGCCACAAATGCCATCCTGATTAAAAAATAATACATATTTAATAAATTAATTTTTAAATTCAAAATTAATAGTTTATTATAATATTATATAAAATAAATTAATATAAATATAATATTAAAATTTAAATTATAATTATAATTAAATTAAAATTAAAATTATAATTGAATTAAAATTTAAATTAAATTTAAAATATAATGTAATTATAAATTAAATTTAATATATAATAAACTAATCTTAATTTAATTAAAAACTTAAAATAAAATATTTAAATTAAAATTAAAGATTAATAATTAAATTAAAGATTAATTTAAATAATAAAATATTAATAATAAAATATTTAAATTAATAACAAAATATTTTGTGTCGAGAGAAGGAGGAGAGAATAGTTAGAATAAGATTTTAGAGAGAAGTTGGATGTGAAAAAATGAAGGAGGAGGGGAGAAAAATATATATAGTGTTACCTTGATCATTTGTGGCGGCCAAAGCAGCCACCAAGTCCACGTAAGTTTAAAATTTTGTGGCGGTCTTTGCAGCCACAAAGTCCACGTGTGCATTCCTTTGTGGCGGCCTTTGCAGCCACAAATGCCACTGGTCACGTCAGTCATTTGTGACGAATTTGGTCCTCACAAATTGATTTTTTGTGGTTGTAAAAGCCCTCACAAAATCCAGTTAAATATTTAAAAATTTGTGAGGGCTTTTTCAGCCACAAATAAAGATCAATTTCAATTTTGGCATTTGTGAGGGCTTTTTCGGTCACTAATATGTGAGGGTTTTATTCGGCCACAAAATATTTATAAAGTTGGCCACAAAATGGTGTTTTTCTTGTAGTGGGTTTCTTCGTATGAAAGCATTGCTTGGCTCTCAAGGTGTATAGGAGATTGTTGAAAAAGGCTATAATGAGTCACAAGATGAAGAGGCATTGTCTCAAGTAGCGAAGGAGCCTTTGGCAAAAACAAGGAAGAAAGATCAACAAGCTCTTACTCTCATTCATCAATGTTTGGATGATTCTATGTTTGAGAAGGTTGCCGATGCTACAAATTCATCGGAAGCTTGGAAGATTTTGGAAAAATCATTCCAAGGCATTGACAAGGTGGAAAAATCATTCCAAGACTTCAATCTATAAGGGGAGATTTCGAAGGTTTGAAGATGAAAGATAACGAATCAATTTCAGATTATTGCTCAAGGGTGAAGACAATTGTTAATCAAATGAAGAGATATGGAGACAAGATAGAGGATGTTCGTGTAGCGGAGAAAATTTTAATTACAATACGATTATGTATATTTGTTTATTTTTTGTTTTTTAAATTACACTCTTTCATTGTTAAAAATTAAAATGTTACAATCATTATTCTCATGTAACACTACATCACTTCAAAGACTTATAATACACATACCTAAATAATGATCATCACTTAGTATTTTAGTTTCAATAGAATGGTTCTAAACCCAAATACCTCTCTTATTGCATTTTTAAAGCTTATAGATTGTTTCCATCTACACATTCACCAATGTTTTCAGTTTAATTTTATAGATGTATTGAATATATTTAATAATGTTTCTTTTACTCAAATTTTATAATGCTTAAAATCTTAGACAAAAGACTTAAGATATTATATTTTATAAATATCAATTTAATACTCGCAATAAATGTAGAGTAGGTGAAATCAATTAAAAATGAAAAATTATTTTTTATAAATACTATTAGAAACTATATCCCAGCTAAAAGTCAATCAAAGAATTAAAAGATGTACTTAAATATTATAGAATAATTAAGCTTTTCACATTATTCATGTCTAAAGTTTTCCAATAATCACATTTGAGGGGATTCTCTCTTATGCTAGAAATAATGACATTTTAGGGGATTATCTTTTTGTCACATCTTTGCTTTTCTTTGAAATCAAGTTTTGTGATCATGAAAACTTTTTGGTGCTACTTGTTACTATTACAAGTGCTCTACTAGGAAATGCAAAACAGAAACCTCCTTGTTGCCCTATTCCTGGAAATGTGACCCAGTTGGCTGTGATGGGCTCCCATGTTGTAGCCCTCCATCCCGTTATACAAAGCCTTAAGACTTCGATTTTCTTCTATTACTTTAAAACCAATCATTTTATATTTAATTAAGAAAAACCCATTTAATATGTAATAATTTGGAAGTAAATTTATTACTGTTACTTCTTTAATAACTCAATGAAGATGTCAAATTTAATTGTTGAATATTTTTATATTATAATGGATTATTATATATAATTGATATAAATTAATATTCAAAACAATCGAAGAACATGTGAGAGATGTAATCAAAACGTTGAAAAATTATGCAAGTAGCTATTGCTACTAGTTATTAAGAGTATAGGAATGTGCGAATAATACGCTATTTGAATCTAACACATGTAGTTGTTCTACATGTCATATTGGCAAACATGATATATTGACAAAATGAAGTATAAACAATTAGTAGTTACTATAAACCAGGAACCTAGCAATGGGAGAATTCAACAACGGGATAACTTATTTGACAAATATTTCAATAATAAAAATAAATAGTTACTTTTCAAAAAATAATTAAAATATAATTTTTGTAATAGTTAATTATTACAACAATTCCCACGTATTTATTTGATTTAAATTAAACTATTAAAATTGAAGTACTTTCATTGATTAATATCATAGATATAATGCATTAGATTTGTAATCAAGCTATATGAATCAAAAAAAACTGTATGTAAGCTATGGGTCTACTAATCATATTACATCCCACAATTCTTGCTATTACACCATTTTGCACAAAATAGGTCGTGTGCGCGCTCGATATTCTTAAGTACTTTAGAGATTTGTTATGATCTTATGCAAGCTGCCACAATTGACACTCACATAGGAGATTCCATCAATTGTATGCTACAAATCATACAACACTCATAAGAGATATGAAAATAGTTTGTTAAAAGCTTTATAGCTTAACCTCTCATAAATACAACGTAACACATGCACGAGTGAATTTTTTTAAAAAAAAAAAATCAACTAAATAAAAATAATGCATCCCAAAACTAAAATGAGAAGGAACATATATAGATATAACTTACATGCTAGTAGGAAAAATTATTTTGAGACAGTAACCCCAAAATATACAAAACCAGAAAATACACCAGGGCTATAAGACCTAACAGATCATTGATTATACGTACTCTTCGGTATTTTCAAAAGTTACCTACATAGAAATGCTACTCCAAGAAAGATATCCCCCCATAATGACATCAAAAAATCGGAACATGTACCTAACAACAAAAGTCAATTTTCAAAGTATATCATAGATACAATCATCCTAAAATAAAATAAGTACAACAACCAAAAGAGAGGAGTTACGACCCTATACAAAATCTTAATCTAATCAAAAGAATAACAACTATAGTATTTTGGGTGACCTCCATGTACAACACATGTCCCATCTGACGCGATATCCCTCGTCAAAGTAACCTCCCCTTCATCTCTAGTTATAAAGGGATTAGTCTCCTCAGACGTCTAGTCTTCCCACAAGATATGTGGCTTTACCGAAGCCCGGATTTCAAAACAACTCTCCATAGGTGGGAGTTACTACTCCTACTATAGTCTATCCTCTCGTGTGTGAGCCACACATGAAATACTACATTGGCCTAGCTACTAGTCATCACTATGCTCCTCGTAAAAGTAGCCCTGACTCAGATAGGGTTGTTTGTCCAAGCAGTCGACAACTATCAATTAGAGAATTACAACAATGTTTCTGTTGTAGAGAAATTGTTGGTAGTATGTAATCTGACATAGTCTAAAGGCATAACCAAATATCCACAATAATTGTAAAGGGTCACTCCACACCTCCCGCAACATCCTCCGAACACAACTTCAGTCTGGTATGTCTAACTACGTGACCATGTCCAGGGTTCTATCTGGTACGACGATCCTGGTTCTCATATGAGGGCAAAACCCAGATTTCCACAATAATTATAAAGGGTCACCAACCAAAATTAACAAATATCACTTAGCATTTAAATTTTAAATGCACAAAATAACCTTTCATCTTAGCATACTCCTCGAAAAGGTTTTCATACGTCCAAAAATGCATAAACAATGTTTAAAAAAAGAAGTTTTAACAAATTGCACTGTCGTAACCGAATACAATTGAGAAAATGCAGATCTTTGGTTCTAAAATGGCTCTGAATCAATTAACACTTTAAACATTAACATTATCAATTATGAACACATAATTAACACCAAATTAATCTCCACAAATTTACACCTCAATCACATCGAATATTCATAACATCAATTATGAACACATAAGTGTATCGAAACTTAATCAACCCAACTTGACACCTCAAAGCAATTACGACAAATCACAACAACAAATGAATATGTGTATACAATCATCATAGTATAACAAACATAACTCGCATGTCAAACACTCTAATGCAATGCGTATATGCCAAAATGCATGATTCTGAAATTCCAAACCAAAACCCTCTTCGAAGGGCGCAAATCATAATTGTACAGCCTCTCACAAACCAGTACTGATTACCAAAGTGCAATCTCTCACAAATCAACACAATTTACTAGCGTGCAGTCACTCACAGACTAGCACGACAAACAAGAGTGCATTCCCTCACAGACCAGTACAATTTTCTAGAGTGCAATCGCTCATAGATCAACATATTCTATAATGCAATCTCTCACAAATCAGCACGATTTACTAGCGTGCAGTCGCTCACAGACCAGCACGACATACAAGAGTGCAGTCGCTCACAGACCAGCATAAATTTCTAAAGTGCAATCGCTCACATATCAGCACATTCTAGAGTGGAATCTCTCATAGATCATCTCGTGGTCCATCACGGTCACCACTATCACCACGGCCCTATCGCGGTCACCATGTACTATGAAATACATAAGCATACTCTAACTTTTTTCACCACAATCATTGAATAAATGGAGCTATTCAAAGATTCCCCATTTTTAATACTCATTTAACACTAATGATTTTTCAGATAAAACAGAGAGCATACTCAAACATATTTATTCACACCAATTTAAATTTCCACAAACACACATAAACCACCTCTCCAAATTACATCCACACATAAATTGAATTAAATTCATTTTCCATCAAGTCACACATAAATTTCTTTCCAAAAATTCATAATATTAATTATGAACACATCAATTTCACCAAACATGAATCACCAAAATTTTCAAACGTTAATCACCCATTTTCAATCTCCAAAATTTTCAACCATAAATCACCACAACAACATTAATATATCAGAGTTCTCCCCACTGCTAACTCGGTGCCAACGGTCTCGATTCCTTTTCGAGACTCAAGGAGCTAACTACATAAACATAAATATTTATAACAATTTGTTTACAATAAAATTAATCCAACCACAACGAAATTCTCAAAATTAAATATTTTTGACACATCAAACTTTTAAAACCAAATAATCTATATTATTTACTTAAAACTAAATAAAACAAATATTGTTCAAATTTCACATACACATACTCGACTATTAAAGCACCGAAATTTTTGAGTTAATAAAATACTCTAAACTTGTTTTTCCTTTTTAAACTCCGTCCAAGAGTAATTAAAAGAGTAACATTTTAAATTTTAACCATTGTTAATGTCAATCTATCTTTTTTCTCAAACTCTTTAACTTAGTTAAAATCTGAACTTTTTCACAACTTTAACAACTCTAAATTTTTCCTAAAATTTCAACTCCAGTTCAAACTCATTTATTTGAAAATAACTCATTACGTAACTCAAACTCATCAAATTTAATTACCGCCAATTCACACCAACAACAATCAATTCAATTCTACAACACACATATAACGCCTCAATTAAATTTCAACAATTCAAAGATAACTCACCCAATTTCAAAACTCCATATTTTTACACATAACCACCAAATTTCATCAATTCATTTTCCACAAAATCCGCAAATAAATCACATCTAAAAAATTCATAATAATAATTATGAACATATAAATCACATCAAATATGTATCACCATAAACCACACCTCAAATTTAAATTTCACTAAATCGCAGATAATCGCATTAAATTCATTTTCTACAAATTCACACATCAAATACATCAAATTTCTTTTCCATAAAATCACAATTAATGTCCTAAATGCAAACTAAAAGTTTGGAAGGAGCCCTTACCTCCGTTGTAGCTTTAACAACCGATTACGGCACCACGATTAATTACAGTAATATTTTAGTTCGCGTCGTCGCTTTGAAAACTAGCTTTGTAGCACCGCAGCGTGGCAATTGCAATTTTCCCTTCTGTCACTTCTCAAAAGAGAGCTTAGACGTAGAAAAAAAAATGATGATTTGTATTTGTTGGGTTTTGAAATCACATACATAAACTTGAAACAGAGAAAGAAAGAAATGGCGAGCGTAGGAGAACGTGTTTTTCAGCTTTTTGTGTTTTCTTTCTTCCTTTCTTTCATACATACATACATACATACATACATACATACATACATACATACATACATACATACATACATACATATATATATATATATTAAAATAATAATAATATATTATAATTAAAACCAACAAATAAATATCTAAATTTATAGGTATTTAAAAAAAAAAATATCTACTATCGCCGCAACTAAATTGACAGATGAGTTTCTTAGCAATAAGTGAGTTTTTTTTAAAAAATTGTTCGATATTAAATTTTTTGTAACATAATTAAATTATTCCCCGATAAATAATCTTAATCGGGTCTTATAATATATATAAATATTAAACATATTATTAACTCTAATAAAATATATTTTTGATATTTAATTCCCAAAATAAAATTCACTTGGTTTAAATGCCTAAGCAATAAAATTCACTTGGGTTAAATGCCTAAGCAATTTAAGGCAAAGATTCCTAAAATTGCATAAATTAGAATTTAGAATATTTAGGGTCTTACGTTACTACCCCCTAAAAGAAGTTTCGTCCTCGAAACTTAAAGTAAAAGTAATAACCACACTAGGCTTGCACTCAAACTCATCATACACGGTATGACTTGTTTCGTCATGCCTACGCGAAGGAAGTATCATCTATCCCTTTTTGTAGGGTGCTTAATAATATTACAAACTATCAAAGCCAGTAAAACTCGTTCGTTCCATTCAACATGATTTTGTCTACTATCAACAAGAGATTAAGAATGATGAGTTCCTCAATTTGTTGATAAGTAACCAACAATCCTGATGGTGGCTTAGACTATCTTAACTGAACTGTAACAACACTCTTTGTGTCTTGCACTTAAGGTTATTGTAATGCACAAGCAGTAAATAATTTTCTCAACGTCCATTGAATTTCCCTTATTTTCCTATAACTTTGATCCTATCGACGAAGTACAATTGCCCATAGCTATGTCACATAGCCTCATATACGTCCACTTGGTACGAAACATCCATTATGTATCAAACCAAAATACTAAGTATGACACTAACATATTGAGCACAAAACAATCATTACCGCCGAGAACTCCCTAATTTCTCCATTGCCCACAAATCCTCGATTTCGCTAGTCGCACAACTACATCAAACCACAATGTCTTTATCAAAATATTGGTCTAATTATAACTTTAATAATTACATCCCAACATCCGGTTGGTGATCAAATTTTTCTCAAATATTTTCGACAACATGCTAGAACTATACCACAAACAACACACAAACTTCCTTTAGGTTTAGTGCTTCGTTTCAAGAGTCACGTCTCCAACAAAATCCAACTTGAATTTCATTCATGATTAAGACCTACATTTGTCTCATGCCTTAACACCTCAAATTCACACTTGACTAATCCATCTCCTACATACTTCACAATTATGGACAAACCCGAAAATAGTTTTTCCTACATCTACTACCGACATTCATTCTGATACTTCTCAATTCTTTCATGTCCTTTGTTTGCAGCTTGATGATTATATTTTCATCATGACAGGTAAAACATATTGTATTCACTCCATCACTTTTTCATTTATACAAACCTTAAATTTCTACCTTGAACCTTGATACATCTTCATTATAGTGATTTCAATAAATCAAGTCTTACTAGTTCCCACCAAACTTTTCCATTTCGTGCTCAATTCTTCCCTACCAAACAAACATTTAACTTTGTTGATCGACAAACACAATAGTAACTCCCATGACATGTACTCAAGTAGTGCCTTTGTATCATTGGCATACCTTTATAATAACAATGTCGGAATTACAGGTGAGATAATTCCTTTCATGAATATTTAATTGACATAAGCTACATCTTTATGTGTTGCTCCAACAAGCTTTCTTGGCACATTTTCCAAAATTTGGTTCACTCGCTGGATTCTTATTCCTTCTCAACCTTCATCGAGATGCAAACTAAAAGAATCAACCAATCGAACGTCCTAAAAAACTATTTCTCAAATGTTCCCAATAAGCATTTCCTATGGAGTAATTACCTATAAACCTCATCCTCATAATTTGCAGTAAAATATCTCAAAGACCCGCATATTTTTCGTCGTCCATTTAGTCCCTAAAACACTCATTTTAAATCTTAACGCTCGACTTCCCAAGATCAACATCTAAACCATAATTCATTTGTTACATTTCTTCCTTTTCACTTTCTATCATTAAATAAAATCTAAAATCTGATCCTCGAAATCTCCAAATACTCATCACACCGTCTAATTTCATCCATTTCATCTTAAGATACATTACAAGGTCTTATTCATTATTGACTCTAATCGTCTTAGTAATTTCACTAATTAAAAACTCTTCTAATCATAACATAGCATTTTTAGTAGATCTTCAAACACTCTCATTCATAACTTGAATTATTTATCCCTTGCCTACCTTAACTACCTCAATTATACAAGTTTAAGGCGTCATTTGCTCCTCCATCCAACCTTGTGGATTTTAAATTATTGACTTAAAGATCAACCATCTTAGGGTCCCAAATCAAATCTTGAATAATCCTTTCGACCTATCAAAATATTAACATTCTCCTAGTAAATACAATCCTTTAATAGACTCTCACAGCTTACATTGTTACAATCTCTATGTATGCTTGTACTCTATACTTCCAATGTCACTTAATAGTAACATGCGGTTCAATACATCAAGGCTTAACTCCTTGTGTTTATCCATACTTCACCCAAAATTCACACTTACGCGTCTAAAGTTTCATCTAAAATCACTATCCATACTTACCATCTCCTAATCCGCACAGAGATTTGTCACTTATCGAAGAAATATATATTCTCACTCATATAATCGTCATGAGATTCATACTTTATAATCTGAGTCGCGAATCTAGTTTAACTCAAATGCTCGATTTTACCCCTCAAGGTATCGACTATTCCTCAAAGTATACTTTATCTAACTAAGGTAGTATTTACCCCTACCTACCGTGCAGAGCCCCTTAACTTCAATACAAGTCTCTTTCGTTGACACCTAAGCACCAAATGCTATTCCAAATGGAATCCATGTCTTCTCGATAATTCCATGGTGTTCACACCCCTTTGGCAATTATCAAACTTCATCAAGTCTCATCCTGAAATCTACCAAGCGAACACCTAATACTCTTCTTAAAAAGCTCTCCACTTAGATCTTTACATGAAATTGCCTATTAGTCTAACTTTAATCCATACATACCCATCATCTTCGAGTTACCATCAACAACATAGCCTCGGTGTCCTTGGAACCACTTCATAAATCCCATGTCGTCATGATTCACCTCAACCCTGCCTGACAATTAATCATTTCGAAGATCTTTTCCACTTCTTGATTCTACTGGTCAGGTTTTTCTAGGCTCTCCTCACCCTTGAACTTTGGTGGACTGTAACAACGAAAATCTTCCAAACCCCTTGACGCAGCAGCACATATCTCTTTTTCCCTCTTCTCCAGATCTGGCAGAGTCTTTGCGACAACAGAAGCTACCATGTTATTCATAGCTTCAGTCATTTGATCATCCCGATTGATAATGACTCTTGAAGCATTATTCTTTCATGGATGCATTGTTTCCTCAAAACCAACATCGAGAAGAAATCTCAACATCCCTTAGAATAATTCCATAAATAACTTTCGACTACATCAATACATAACAACTACACCATACCTGACAACTCAGACAACTTAACTCGACGCAGCACATATCTCTTTTTCCCTCTTCTCCAGATCTAGCAGAGTCTTTGCAGCAACAGAAGCTACCATGCTTCAGCCATTTGATCATCCCGATTGATAATGACTCTTGAAGCATTATTCTTTCATGGATGCATTGTTTCCTCAAAACCAACGTCAAGAAGAAATCTCAACATCCCTTAGAATAATTCCATAAATAACTTTCGACTACATCAATACATAACAACTACACAATACCTGACAACTCAGACAACTTAACTCGACGCATGATCAGATAACGACTTCCAACCTACAGGTTGACCTACAATCTATAACCAAAAGCTCTGATACCACAATGTAACACCCCAATTTTTAACAGCGCGAGTGTATTTTTTTTTTTAAAACAAAGAAATACTTTTGGATAAATATTTAAGTCGTAACATAACGAAAAAGTCAACAAATATTTACAAGCAGCAGAATAGTTTTTGAAATAAAAATCCAAAATATTCAAACATCAAGATACACCGAGGCTATGAGGTCTATCAGACATAGCTCATATCCCTGGGGTATTCTCAGCAGACCTGTACAAAAGCATTGTCCCAAGAATTTTAACTCCCCCCGACGTCACATGAAAAAGTGGTACATGGACCCATCAAAATAAAAGTCAAGATGAATATATTTGTATAGGTACAATCTTCCAAAATACAGTAAATACATCCACAAAAGAAAGACCTCTAGCCCTTATACAACCGTATAATCCGATCATACTACAAATACTATACGACCTGAGTGATCTCCACACGCCCAGCAAGATCCTCATGACATAACTTCGGTCTAGTATGTCTAGCTACGTGACCATGTCCAGGGTTCTAACTGGGAGGACGGTCCTGGTTCTCATTTGAGGGAAAAGCCCAGATTTCCACAATAATTGTAAAGTGTCACCAACCGAAATTAACAAATATCACTTAGCATTTAAATTTTAAATGAACAAAATAAACTTTCATCTTAGCATACTCCTCGAAAGGGTTTTCAAATGTCCAAAAATGCATAAACAATGTTTAAAAAGAGAAGTTTTAACAAACTGCACTATCGTAACCGAATACAACTGCGAAAATGCAAATTTGCGGTTCTAAAATGGCTCTGAATCAATTAACACTTCAAACATTAACATTATCAATTATGAGCACATAATTAACCCCAAATTTATCTCCACAAATTTACACCTGAAATCACATCGAATATTCATAACATCAATTATGAACACATAAGTGTATCGAAACTTAATCAACCCAACTTCACACCTTAAAGCAATTACGAAAAATCACAACAACAACCGAATATGTGTATACAATTATCATAGTATAACAAACATAACTTGCATGCCAAACACTCTAATGCAATGTGTATATGCCAAAATGCATGATTCCGAAATTCCAAACCAAAACCCTCCTCGAAGGGCGCAAATCATAATTGTACAGCCTCTCACAGACCAGTACTAATTACCAAGGTGCAATCTCTCACATATCAGCATGATTTACTAGCATGCAGTCGCTCACAGACCAACACGACATACAAGAGTACATTCGCTCATAGACCAGCACAATTTTCTAGAGTGCAATCGCTCATAGATCAACATATTCTAGAGTGCAATCTCTTACATATCAGCACGATTTACTAGCTTGCAGTCACTCACAGACCAACACGAAATACAAGAGTGCAATCGCTCAAAGAGCAGCACAATTTTCTAGAGTGTAATCGCTTACAGATCAGCATATTCTAGAGTGGAATCTCTCACAGATTAGCACGATGCGACAATCCCTGCAAGGATAAGATGAACCAACAATTCACATGGCATTATCTCGTGGTCCATCACGGTCACCACTATCACCACGGCCCTATCGCGGTCACCATGTACTATGAAATGCATAAGCATACTCTGACTCTTTTCACCACAATCATTGAATAAATGCAGTTATTAAAAGATTTCTCATTTTTAATACTCATTTAACACTAATGATTTTTCAAATAAAACAGAGAGCATACTCAAACATATTTATTCACACCAATTTAAATTTCCACAAACACACGTAAACCACCTCTCCAAATTCCATCCACACATAAATTGTATTAAATTCATTTTCCACCAAGTCACACATAAATTTCTTTCCCAAAATTCATAATATTCACCAAAGTTTTCAAACATTCATCACCCATTTTCAATCTCCAAAATTTTCAACCATAAATCACCACAACAACATTAATATATCAGACTCTTTAACTTAATATACCACAACAACATTCTCAATCTATCTTTTTTCTCAAACTCTTTAACTTAGTTAAAATTTGAACTTTTTCACAACTTTAACAACTCTAAATTTTTCGTAAAATTTCAACTTCAGTTCAAACTCATTTATTTGAGAATAACTCATTACGTAACTCAAACTCATCCAATTTAATTATCGCCAATTCACACCAACAACAATCAATTCAATTCCACAACACACATATAACACCTCAATTAAATTTCAAAAATTCAAACATAACTCACCCAATTTCAAAACTCCATATTGTTACACATAGTACCCACCAAATTTCATCCATTCATTTTCCACAAAATCCACAAATAAATCACATCTCAAAAATTCATAATAATAATTATGAACATATAAATCACATCAAATATGGATCACCATAAACCACACCTCAAATTTAAATTTTACTAAATCGCACATAATCGCATTAAATTCATTTTCTACAAATTCACACATCAAATACATCAAATTTCTTTTCCACAAAATCACAAATAATGTCCAAAATGCAAACTAAAAGTTTGGAAAGAGCTCTTACCTCCGTTGTAGCTTTAACAACCGATTACGGCACCGCGATTAATCAGAGTAAAATTTTAGTTCGTCTCGTCGCTTCGAAAACTAGCTCACTAGCACCGCAGCATGGCAATGAGCAACTTTCCCTTCTGTCACTTCTCGAAAAGGAACTTAGATCTAGAAGAAAAATGATGATTTGTATTTGTTGAGTTTTAAAATCACATAAATAAACTTAAAACAGAGAAAGAAAGAAATGACGAGCACATGAGAACTTGCTTTTCAGCTTTTTGTGTTTTCTTTCTACCTTTCTTTCACATATATATATATATATATATATATATATTAAAATAATAATAATATATCATAATTAAAATCAATTAATAAATATCTAACTTTATAGATATTTCAAAAAAAAAAAAATCTACTATCGTCGTAACTCAATTGACATATGAGTTTCTCAGTAATAAGTGACATTTTTAAAAAAAAAAACTGTTTGATATTAAATTTTTCGAAACATAATTAAATTATTCCCCGATAAATAATCTTAATCGGGTCTCCAAATATATATATTAAATTATATATAAATATTAAACATATTATTAACTCTAATAAAATATATTTTTGATATTTAATTCCCAAAATAAAATTCACTTGAGCTAAAGGCCTAAACAATTTAAGACAAAAATTCCTAAAATTGCATAAATTAAAAATTAGAAAATTGAGGGTCATACAATCATCGACGAAAAACAAAAAATATCATTTAACAAGTATATCATGGTACATATCACATGTTGAAGCAAAGACTATATATATATATATATATATAACAAACATCACTCTTACGACAAAGCACTATAGTTCAATGACTATATCCTATTGCACATCATTTTTTTAATATCAAACCCTCTTATAGATTAGCACAATTTACTATAGTGCAATCTCTCAAATAGTAGCACGACTTAATAATTCTCAAAAGGATATGGTGGACCATCCAATCACGTGATACAACCTCGCGACTCATTACAGTCACCACTAACCATAAAATGCATTCTAACACCATTGAAGGAGTTTTATCAAGAATCATTAATGAATCTTTCTTGTAATTCTTCTATAATCTCAATCTTTGGTATTTGTATCATGAGTAACTAAATATTGTTTGCTAGGGATGAGTGAAACAATAAGAAACCCTTATTTTTCTAATTTGATTTTTAGTTATATGAATGAGTTTATTGAATTATTTTTCTAATCTCTGTTCTTAATGTCTTTTATTGCTTGATCAACTTGAAACTGTTTTACGATTTGTGTTTTGAAACGACAATGGACTTTATGAATGCTTGAGATGAGAAATTCATGATATTGTTGTCTAGGGATAGATGCAGGTCCTAAAACCAATTGAATTATTTGCAAAGACAATAGTTTAATAAGAGAATTCTTGTACTGCAAAGCTTAACTTAATCTTAAATCCACTGAGGAATTAGGGGTTACTTTAAATTTAAAGGTTCTATCACTAAGACATTATGGAAAGAATAATAATGAGAATTCAGTAAAAGTTCAATAAAGGTATTTAGTAACTAGGATCGAATTAGAAATCAAGGTTGGATTCAAAGTGAAACTCATATTTGACATTTTTCTTATTATAAAAGATCAATTCTATTACTCTTGTTCATTTCAAATATTAATTCAATAAATTCAGAGACTTTTTGTTCAATTTTAGTAATTAAACAAAATTCAATAGTAAAATACAATCCTTTAGTTCGACACTTAGCACTACCATTTTAATTATTACTTGCAACGATTCAGTACATTTGTTGCAATGCTATCACAAAACCACCATACATGTATAAGTAGCCCTACTTAAGAACGAGTCGTATGCCCAAGAATTGGACAAATATTGATCATGGAAGTCATGCAACGTTAGAGTAATCGTTAGTAGAAGGTAAATCCGACATTGTCTTAGGGCATAGCCCAATTTCCCTATTAATTGTAAAGAGTCACCAACCAAAAATAACATATATCATTTAACAAGTATACCATGGTATATCATGATGAAGTAGAACATGTATACATATATATCATTATAACAAACATGACTCTTTTAAAGACTCTCAAATCCTTTTTATTTTGTATAAATCAAACACACTAATTTTCCTTTAAAAACCACCGGTCGTAATTTTTTTTCAAACTTTTTCTTTTCTTAAAACGTTTTGCACATAACCTCAAAAGTCCCCATCTTTTACTTACAACACCAACATTTGTAAAAATTTCCAAAGTTCCAATTTCAATATTTTTTCACATTACCAAAACCCTAAAATTCTCAATTCTCTTAAGTTAAACAAACACTCAATACTTTAAGATACTAGCCTAATCCAACTATTACCGTCATATTTTCAACCACACTTTAAGTAAATTTTAGTAGGTTTTCAATCCTATTTAAAACCAAGATCCACAATCTTTTTATACACAACAAACATTTTGAAATCCCAAACCCTAACACTTACTTTTTTGTTGGGCCAACACTTGATAAGAAGTAGGGTTGTGCATGGTTGGTTTTTTTTAAAAACCAAACCATATCCATTTTAAAACAAATATATGGATTTAGATTTATAACCAAAACCATTATTTGGTTATAAAACCAATTGTAAAATTGGTTTTGGTTAAATAACCAGTTTATAACTAAGCAACCAGTTTTGAAAATTTTAATTTTAAAATCGAATTTTTTTCAAAATCAGTTAGTTTGATTATTTTTTAAAAGATCATTTATTCATAGTTTAAAAATCGGTTATTTAAAAAAATCAATTTTTTCGATAAATTATTTTAAAATTTGTCTCATCAAATTTTTTGAGAAAAAATTCAATTTAATTTTTTTTTTTAAAAAAAGTTTATTTTATTTTATTTTTTTCGATAATTTTCGAAAAAAATAAATTTCAAAATTTTTTCAAAAAATAAAATCTCAAAATTAACAAAATATTGGTAGTGGATAAAAACCGGATAAAAACCAAATCCAAATATAAAACATAAGTGGTTATCCAACCGGTTTATAAATAACCGGATTATAACTATATATTTTAAACCGAATTTTTAAAATAGATTTGGATTCAATTTTGGATTTAGGCCTTATAACCGGATTTTTTGCACAGCCCTAATAGGAAGGGGAAAATTTTCTCTTAAAAAGTTATATTTAATCCTTGGTTCTAAATACACATTTTAGAAACTTTTAAACAATTAAAAATACAAAAATTTAAAGATCAAAGAATAGTTTCCAACATATATTCATTCTTTTTTAGCAAAGATTCAAAGTGTTTCAAATTTTTTTTTCCTTTAGATCACTATCACAAGTCAATGATCCATCATATTTGTAAAGGAAAAACAATTCTAGTATAAAACTAAAAAATTTTAAAACTCTAAAATATTCTAAAACAAAATATTCTTTAATATCATTTCCTACAATAAGTAGATCTACAAAATTAACAAAAGAAAGTAACATTTTAACATGGTTCATTTTTGTGAAATAACATAAAAATGTTCAAAATCAAAATTTTCTTTTAGATCCAGTTCTACAACCAATGGATCTAAAACATTAACAAAGAAGCAATAACTTTCAAACATATTTCTTTTTAATTTGTAAAGAAAAAATGCACAAAATTAAATTTTTCTTTGAGATCTTCTGTCACAAGGTCAGGATCTACAACATTAGTGAATGGAAACATTTAACTAATCAACTAAACAAAAGATGAGAAGATGAGATTTTTTTTTTTTGTTTATTTACCAAAGTTTCCAAAAACTTCATGCTTGTAATACTGCTTTACTTCAAAGATCCAAGGTCAAACTCATTACTATCTAAGTAAAAGAAGTGGTTGGTCTTCTCACACTTAAGTAAAATTTAGTGTTTTGAGATAGTGTGAGCGTGGGTTCGGGCAAGGAGAGGAAGAAATGAGAGGGAGTTTTTGTATTTTCTCTTTTAAAGATAAGCGAAACAAAATCATCGTCTTTGATTGTTAATGATTAAATCTAAGCGAGTTGATTAATCCTAACCACTCATTCCTTAATTACTAAGTCGTAAAAATATCTAGATACTTTTTTAAAACACATCATTACACTATCTAATCACTCTTGCTCACATCACTCACTTTTGAATCTACTTTAGTCAAAATAGCTACTCTAGTTGCAATCTAATTGACAAATGAATTGAACATAAACGTGTGACATCGTAAAATAAATGTTGATCATAAATCGTTAGTAATTTTAATAAATTATAATTTTTACATGGTGATCGAAAATATTTTTTCGAACATTTTACTAATCATAACTCTGTCTAGAACTAATTCAAAAAGTTTTGTCACAAACAAAGCCATTTGAAAAAGTTTTGGTTCGTAAAATCTCTAGAGAGTAAAACACAAGAAAACGTGTGTTGAGTTGTGTTTTCTTTCAAAAGATAAGTAAAAAGAATAAGGAAAGAAACACATGCCAAGTTATCCTGGTTCAACATCAATATAGTAACTACATTTAATCCCTTCACATAAAAGGATTTTATCCACTACTCACCAATGGAATTAAATGTTTACTAAACGTCTTCTTTTCAAGTGATTATGTTCAAGTTTCCTCAACCTTCTAGCTTAGTAAGGTCTAATTTTTTAGGACGACAAACACTCCTCAGCCAAGTAACAAAGCGTTTAGATTGATTTTGAAACTAATTCTCACACAAGAGTGTTTACACCACATTTTGCTCCAGAAGTTTTCTTATAAGTCAAAATTAAACGTTGGTCCAAATAAGTCTACATGATTGATTATGTGCATCTTGACAAATAAGGGAGAATGATCAGAGGATGACACTATTAGAGGATGTTACATACTAGAATGAGTAGAGCCTGTTGGAGCATATACTATTTATCATAGTGTTGATTTTTATCATAGAATTCACTTTATTAGAGGTCAAACTGGAAGCAGAGATTATCGGACACAAAACCATCAGCGTGAGCATGTCTCAAAAGATTCGATATAGGTGCATTGAAAACAAGTTTTTCAGAATCAATTATACTTCAACATATGTAATAAAGAATTGTTGCAAGTGTCTTGTTTAGCTTGTCTCTTCATTAGAGGATGCAACATAAAAAAAATTAATTCTCGTGACACGAGTCTACACACCTAAATGAAATGTCATTATAAAGTACATAATACGTGAAATAGTGAAAACAAAATAAAAATAAAAATAAACTGAAGTGAGGATTTGTTAATCCAACTAAGATATGTCCTAAGGTATTTTGAATAGATTCCTAATTCTTGGTTGTTTGTTCCATGAATGCCTCAGTTTTAGCTTCCAAGTGATCAAAGTCCTCCTTCTTGACAAACTAAGATGGATAAAAAGCCAATGTAGAGGGAGTGTTAGAAAGACCTTAAGAGGAAAACACGAAAGCTTCAGACAAAATAGTAGCAAGAATACCCGAGGAAGGGAACTTGACAAATGGAATGATCAAAGAAAACTGTAATGGTGTTATGGGAGCTACCACACCTATATCCAAATGAATATAACCCATAGGAAAGTAGTTTGTATTAGATGGACTTTCTGACGCAAAAATTGTTTGTATTAGATCTCATTTCTAATGCAAAAGTTAGTTGCTTTATGGCCTTGATTCCACGAGCTTTAAATGGCCAGATGCATTCCATGATCCATGTTGTCCTTAAGTAAAGACGTTGTTCCATTGACTAGAGACATCATCAGGATCCAAGCTTTGATATTTCAAGTTCCTAATCATTGTACTCTTAGCAGTGAAAGAGTTAATGAACGAATCGAGGTTTGTGAAGCCAAAGGAAATGGAGGAAATACAAGGTTCTAGATCTAGAGGAATGGGGTATGAGATCTAGGTTGAGGCTGGGGCAAGTGAGTCATTAGAGGATGTTTTAGAGATTAAATTTGTTATACCTTGAGTTGCAATCTCAATGACTATGTGGATAACATCAATAGTTATAGGTGAATGAGGATCACAGGAAGGCGTGGAAGGCATTAGTGAAGTTGGACGTGTTGTTTGGATATGTGATTGTGGAGGGTTGGAATGAGAAGGTGATGGCGTGGAGGTAGGAAATTAAATGTTGAGAGGTTAAAGATTAGATCTATATCTAAGAGCTGCCAGATTTTCAGTTATGGTTGCCTCAAACATCTCATCTAAAGTGTGTGTATTTGAACCATAGCTAAAAGGCGCACAAATGATTTGAATGGTTGATTTGGTTGAGATTGCATAAGGGATAGGAGTGGGAGTTATGTGTAGAGAGAGGGATTCAAATGGTGTTTTAGTAGTTGCAAGTTCAGGTATTTCATTAAGAAGATTCACGAAACTCACATAAGTTCAGTAGTTACAACATGTGTTATGTAACATCCAGCTTATTAAACAAGTCTAACACCAATAACTATCTCAAAGTCTCCAACTACATGCTATTTTGCTTCCCCGCATTTCTCCTGCTAGGTTGATCGTGACATTATTCGCTCAAGTAACACTATATGGAACGTCATGTCAAATGTAAGGATCATCTCCAAACACAGAGCAGATAAAGATGCATATATAGTTACTATAGAAAAATATAAATAAATCATATATTTTATTTAACAATTTAATCACAAAGCACCAAAGATACTAATCAACCAAAATGCACAAATCTTATTTATTAGACTATATTTTAATGTATGATTCCTGAATATCATCATCTTGTAGAGCAAAGAGTCCTACCATTGGATAATTTTCCACTGTTGGACTTGTCCCACTTTTGGACAAATGCTCTTCAGAGTTTCATGTTCAGTACCCCACTGTTGAGTATTTTTCTGAATCACGTTACCTTTTCAAGAAATTGTTGTCACGTATTCGCAACTAGGTTCAGGCCACCAATGCATGCATGAATGTCATCACCTTATGTAGTAAAAAAATAGATCACTCAACTAGAGCATCCAAACCATTCAACTTTGTCATAAACCAGACTAGTTTAGATACAAAGTCATAACCTTGAATAACAATCTGATACCAATCAAAATTCACAAATTACTTAATCTCATAATATCATTCATAAACATGTAATTCATATAACACACATATTTTGAAGATAACATACAAACAAAATAAGTACATAACATCACAATTCATTGATATCACCTATAATTCATGTAGGAAAGCGAATGGATTGATGTCGTGACCGTTACCAAAATTGTTTCTAGAATTATGCGTCACAAACTCTTGTTTAACTCGGTTCACACCTTTAGGGTAAGTAATAATTAACTTAGTATTTAATTATCTTTCAACTACTAACTCCTACTCAAATAAATATGGGGTTTAGTTTAAGATTTAGACAAATTACCATAAAACAACCAAATTATTATTATTATTATTATTATTATTATTATTATTATTATTATTAATTTACAGATCAACACAACGTCCACACAATTGTCTCATAAAAATCATAACTTTAATTTTCTCCAAAAAATAACTATAACAACAACTTTCAAAACATTTATAAACAAATTATTATAATTAACATCAATAAAGTTCATAAAAATTTCTTCAACACTAAAACTATCACAACATAAATTTTTAACCAAATAAAAGTTGAGTTTGTAGCCAATAACTACTTCTATTGATTTAAACATAATCTAGTCTTTATAAAAACTTTTATGAGATGAAAATTAATTTTTGATATAGATAAACATTTTCTCAAATCAAAATAGGTTTGTATATCAATATCATAAGAAAATCAAAATCACTTCTAAGAAAATAAATTGCATATCACAATTTTACTTTTAAAACTAAAAAGGATTTTCCTACACAATAATAATAATAATAATAATAATATCAAACACCATTTTCAAGATTATCTATCATTATAAAGCCATTTACTTAAATCTGTATTTTGACATTAACAAGAAATAACAACTTTACCATAAATAAATAAATAATTCAAGAAGATCAAGAAGGGATTTTGTTCTACTAACAATGAAAAATGGTTAGATAAAGTTAATATGATCGTAATTAAAGAGTTCTTACTTGAAGGGTTGGATCACTAACTCATTTAAAGGTTTTGTTCAATTTTTTCCTTTTCTCTTCTAAGCCTTGTTTTTTTTTTTTTTCATGCAGAGATTGTATGTGAGTATTCAGATTGAGAATGGGAGACATCGGGTTTTTTTTCCTATCACTAGAGTTGGGGAATGTGTTGTTTTCAATCTAAGCTCATTAAGACCCTAAATATTCACTCCCCAAGTTAATGTGATTTTGTTTTCAAATATTTAACAAAATATTCAATCAAATTAAATACATCATGGCATACACATATATACTTTTTAAAAAAAATGATTGAATAAAAATATAATAACAATAAAAACCACATTAGAAATTATAAAAAATAAAATAAAAATATATTTCAAATATTGCTAATTATAAAGAAAAATGAGCGTCTTACATTCTATCCGCCTAAAATAGTTTAATCCTCAAAACTGACACTAATAGAGAAAAATATGGATCTTACATGTTAGAAGAAACACGAACTACACATTTTCAAGAAGAGTAATCATAACATAGATAAAGTGAATTTTAAACAACTAGAGGCAAAGGCAAAGGAAATCTTAATTTATCAAAGGTAGAGCATATTAACCAAAATTTTGTTTTATCAAAGGTAGAGGTGTGTAGGGATTTTAGAATCACTCCTTTATCAAATATTGTTTGCTTGTGGAATCATACTCATGTGTGAAATCGAAATAAGATAATGGGTGAGAGAGCATTTGAATTCATTAGTATAATATATTGTGAAATGAATGGGAAAACCGTATTTCCCAACGATTCATCTGGGGCTCGCTACGTTCTGCAATAGCCATTTGAGAGATAAATTGATTAATGTGAAATATTGGAATTGTGAAATAGAAATGTTTATAAGGTATTGATTGATTTAATTTTCGATACTTGTGAGGTGGTTGATATTTGTCATTATTATGATGTTGAATGTCGAATGAAATTATGTGCATACATTTAATTAGACGAATTTATGTGATGTGATAATAAAATATAGATGCATGGTATGATCTATGTTTACGTGATGATAATGATGATTTTTGATTGATGATTATGATGTTACAAAATTGTAATAAGTTTATATGTTGATTATGTATGATTAATGATGTTATAAAATTGTGATGAGAATATTGCAGTACCCCATAGTTGATGAGATAATGATGATTCCTAAAGATGATCCTCTAAATGTATTAGTCTAAGCTAAAGAGGGGAGAGAATAAATATTGAGAATTTGTGAAGTGGAGATTATTTTGTCATCATATAGGTAGGGCTTGACAAGCCTAGTAATTTCGGGGAAGTACAACTAAATGAGTTTGATCTTGACAATTGGCTATTAAGCTTTAAGACAAGATTGTTATACCTTAGAGGTATTCAGGTGGGGAATTCCTAGGTCACTTGGAGGTATCACATTGAGAGAGAGAAAAAATTGATACCGTTCATTGATGATTGTCCCAAATAAGTTTCTCCGTTTTCGTCCAAATTCCAGTATATTGTTTTAGTAATTTAGCTAGTTAATTATACACAATTTTCCAAATTTTTAATAATCCCAATTTCTCTCTAAAATACGTGACTTCTCTGTTTGTGGAATTCCTTATTTTGCAGCGTTCTTCTTCATCGTAAGTTTGATTTGAGTGAAACCAACGCCAAAATGATTGTGTGAAAAGTGGCTATATTATCCGCTGATTAGTTTTCTAAATTATGGTAATTTGCATTGACCACATTCCGAAATTCAGTTTTTAGAGTATCTTCTCATAATTTATTTTTGACGTTTACCCATTAATTATCGAGTTAGATCGATTGAAGGATAAAAAGTCAAAGAACCAATATTGTTTACTTATGGAATCGTACTCGTGTGTGAAAGCATCAAAATAAAGAGTGTCAGATCGTTTCAATTCATGAGTATAATATATTGTGAGATGAATGAGAAATTCGTATTTCCCTACGATTCATCTGAGACTCTCTATGTACGACAATAGCCATTTGAGAGATAAATTGATTAATGTGAAATATTGGAAATGTGAGATTAAAATGTGAAATAGAAATATTTATAAGGTGTTAATTGATTTATTTTTCGATACTTGTGTGGTAGTTGATATTTGTCGTTATTGTGATGTTGGATGTCGAACGAAATTATGTGCATATGTTTGATAGGATGAATTTATGTGTTGTGATAATAAAAGATGGATGCATGGTATGCTCTATGTTTATGTCGTGATAATGATGAATTTTGATTGGTGATAGTGAAGTTATAAAATTGTGATGAGTGTATATGATGATCATGATTACGTATGATTAATGATGTTATAAAATTATGATGAGAATATTGAAGTATCCCATAGTTGATGAGATAGTGATGATTCCTAAAGATGATGCTCTTAGCGGAGTAGTCTAAGATAACGAGGGGAGAAAATAAATATTGAGAATTTGTGAAGTGGAGATTATTTTGTCATCAATAGGTAGGGCTTGAAGAGCTTAGTAATTTCGGGGAAGTACAACTGAATGAGCCCGACCATGGCAGTCTGTTATTGAGCCTTATGGCAAGATTGTTAGACATTGGAGGTATTCGAGTGGGGAATTCTTAGGTGACTTGGAGGTAGCAATCATTTCTTTATTTATCTTTTGGTCATCTTTTTACCTGATTCATCCTTATCAAGAGAACATGTGGGATGCCTAGGTGTAAGCATGGATTTGCATTCAACCATCTTAAATTTCTTAAGAAGGCTCTAGTGTATTTGGTCTGATGAATGAATACTCCATCTAATTTTTTCATGCCTTTATTATGGTGTTTGTTTCAAACCATATAAATATTTTAAGAATTTTATCCACCTTTTTCTCTACATCCCTTGGTACGTAATCCACTGATATCGCCTCGATGATTCATATATAGAATAGATACTCCAAAGAACGACATCCCCTCATTGTTTTTTATCGCTTCACAACTCAAATGCAAACTTGACTTGATCAAGAAACAGTTTTCAATCTAAGATATGATCTTGAAGGCTTGAGTATGAGGAATGAGTGAAATTATTCTTGTGTTTAGAAATGATGAGAAAACCTTTTATATGTTCCATTAAAGGGATAGAGCTAGAGCTTGGCTACATTCATTTCCTTATGAATCCATTACCATGTGAGATCAGTTTAAGCAAGCATTCCTTGCTAGATATTTTCCACCAAGAAAAAATACACAATTGAGATCAAATCACAAGTTTTTCTGAAAAGGAAGGAGAATCGATCTATGAAGTTTGGGAGCGTTTCAAAGAGATGTTGAGATTGTGTCCTTGTCATAGGATAGAGATATTGCTAATTGTCTATACATTCTACAACGGACTCTCATACACTACAAGAATGTAGATGTTGTTGCAGGAGGAGCATTGATGAACCAGAACATAGAAGAAGGTTATGCTCTAATTGAAGACATGGCACATAACCACTATCAATGGTCATGTGATAGATCTCCTCAGAAGAAAGGAGGCATATATGAAGTTGATGCATTAGATCATATTGCTTCTAAGGTAAATGCATTGTTTCAAAAATTTGAAAAATTGAATGTAAATGATGTCACACCAAATATTTCTCCTTGTGAAATTTGTGGTACTATTGGCCATGTGGCTATTGAATGTTATGTCGAAATGTTTGTTAATGGTGAGGTGGGTAATGAGCAACTTAAATATCTTAACTATCTTAAAAAATACATAAAAAAGGGGACTATTTTTCAAATACTTATAATCAAGGGTAGAGGGATCATCCAATTTTTCCTACAAAAATCTCCCCTTTAATCTCATCCCCCAACTAATGGTAAGACCTCCCTGAACCTAACCCCAATGGACAATTAAAGTTGTCACCTGACGAAACGGAAAACAATTAGAGGAACTCAAGGGTAGCGATGTGTATGTGAATCTTAGGGATGACAGTGAAAGAACCCAACCATCAAGTGAGAGGGTAAAAAAACCTTATGTGCATTCGGCACCATACAAACCACCCATACCATTTCCCCAAAGATTCGCCAATGCTAAAATTGAGGAGAAATTTTGGAAGTTTGTGGAACTTTTGAAAAAGTTATATATAAACATTTCGTTCACCGAAGCACTGTCTCAAATGATGCCATATACTAAATTGTTTTAAAGAAATTTTGTCAAACAAAAAAAAACTTGACGACAACGAGACAGTTGCTATAACGGAGGAATGTAGTGCCATAATTTAAAATAAGTTGCCCCCCAAACTTAAAGACCCTGGAAGTTTTTCTACTCCTTGTGTTATTGGTGATATGAGTTTTGAACGTGCTTTATGTGATCTTGGGGCTAGTGTAAGCCTCATGCTTTTGTTCGTTTGTAAGAAGCTTGATGTGGGTTAGTTAAAGCTCACAAACATTTCCTTACAACTAACTGATTGATCTATCAAGTATCTAGTGGAAATATTAGAGGATGTTCCTATCAGAGTAGAACAATTGTTTATACCAACTGATTTTTTGGTGTTGGAAATGGAAGAGGACTCCCAAGTTGCAATTCTTCTCAGGAGACATTTTCTAGCCACAATGGGAGTTGTTATTGATGTGAAACATTGGAAGATTGTCTTCAATATGGGTGATGAAAAGATTGAATTTAATATATCTAACCTTATGAAAAGTCCTTCTCTTAAAGATTCTTGTTGCAAGGTCGATTTAATTGATCATTGTGTTAAGGAGTGTCCTTTAGGAAAACTCTCACAAGATGGGCTGGAAGCATGCTTGATTGGATGCACATGTTATGAAGACTTGCCAAAGGAAGCTGATGCATATGCTAACTTGTGGGATGAAAATCCTCCGTTTCCAAACTTAAATTTTAAGGCATTAATAGCACAAAATTCAGCACCTCTCCCAAAAAAGGCTCCACAGGTAGAACTTAAGCCTTTGCCCTCAAATCTCAGGTATGAATTCCTTGGAAGAATTCTACATTTCCTGTCATTGAAAGTGTTGAATTAAATGGTGAAGAAACTAAAAAATTGCTTGGAGTCCTCAAGATGTATCCAAAAGCTATTGGATATACTATTGAGGACTTAAAGGGAATTTATCGATCAATTTGCATGCATAGGATACTACTTGAAGATGACTATAAACCCTCTATGGAGCATCAAAAGAGGTTAAATCCTAACATGAAAGAAGTTGTGAAAAAAAAAGGTACTTAATCTCTTTGATGTCGGGGTAATTTACCCTATCTCTGATAGCAAATGGGTTAGTCTCGTTCAAGTAATTTCGAAAAAGGGATATCACTGTTGTTAAAAATGAAAAAACTGAATCCATTTCAGCTAGGACAATTACGAGGTGGAGGATGTGTATAGATTACAAAAAACTGAACACAACTACTCGTAAAGATCACTTTCCTCTCCCCTTTATTGACCAAATGTTAGAAATTTTAGCAAAGCATTCACATTTTTGCTATTTAGATGGCTACTCTGGTTTTATTCAAATTTCCATTCATCCTAGCGACCAAGAGAAAACCACGTTTACTTGTCCTTATGGTACTTATGCTTATAGGAGAACGCCTTTTGGTTTGTGCAATACCCCTGCTACCTTTCAACTTTGGATGAAGTCAATTTTTTTTTTTATTTTGTTGAGAATATAATGGAAGTATTCATGGATGATTTTTGTGTGTATGGACCCAACTTTAATAATTGTTTGTCCAATCTCGAAAAGGTACTTGAAAGGTGCAAACAAGTTAATCTTGTGTTAAATTGGGAGAAATTCCATTTTAAGGTTAGAAGAAGGAATTGTTCTTGGACATTTGGTGTTCGAGCGAGGTTTTGAGGTAGACAAAGCAAAAATTGAGGTAATAGAGAAAATGTCCCCTCTCACCTCCGTAAAAGAAGTGAGAAGTTCCTTGGGGCATGCAAGATTTTACCGCTAATTCATTAAAGATTTTCTAAGATTTATAAGCCTCTAACATGTCTGCTAATAAAGGATGCAACTTTTGACTTTGATGAATTTCGTCTTGAAACATTTTGCAGGTTAAAGGAAGCATTGACATCTGACCCGAGTATGCAACCACTTGATTGGAGTCTTCCATTTGAAATCATTTGTGATGCTAACGACTTTGGTGTAGGTGTAGTGTTGGGGCAGAGAAAAGATAAGAAACTTCATGTTATCTATTATGAAAACAAGACTTTGGATGAAGCTCAAGTTAACTATTCCACAACCGAAAAAGAGCTATTGGCAGTAGTGTTTGCCATTGACAAGTTTCATTCCTACCTGGTTGGATCGAAGATAATTTTCTACACATACCATGCAGCCATTAAATATCTCTTGAGCAAGAAAGATGTTAAGCCGAAGTTGATCCAATTGATACTATTTCTCCAAGAGTTTGATCTAGAAATTTGAGACAAGAAGGGGATTGAAAATATGTTGGTTGATCATCTCTCAAGGCTGCATGAAAAAAATTAAAATGAGTTGTCGTTGGATGATTCATTTCCCGATGATCAATTGTTTGCTCTTGCACAAATAGAAGCACCATGGCATGCTGATTTTTTGAATTACCTAGCAGTTGGAGTATTACCCCCAAATTTGAACTATCAACAAAAGAAGAAGTTTTTTAAGAGAGGGGCTGATGGAGTTTTTAGAAGATGTGTCATAGAAGAAGAAACAGAAAACATCATGTTTCATTGTCATTCCTCCGTATACGGCGAACATGCTAGTTCCTCAAAAACTACACCAAATATACTTCAAGAAAGCTTCTATTGGCCAACACTCTTCAAAGACGTGCATGCTTTGTGCTTCAATGTGATCAATGCTAGCGTAACAAAAACATATAAAAAAAATGAAATGCTTTTGAACAATATCCTCGAAGTCGAAATCTTCAATGTTCGGGGAGTTGATTTTATGGGACCATTTCCCTAGTCGTTGCACCAACAAATGATTCTAAGGTAGTGATTAAGCTCTTAAAAAAGGTAATATTTCAAAGGTTTGGTGTGCCAAGGGTGGTGATTAGTGATGGATGTTCTCATTTCATAGCTAAACAGTTTGAAGGCATGCTTAAAAAGTATGAAGTGAAGCACAAAATTGCCACAACATATCACCCTCAAACTAGCGGATAGGTAGAAGTTTCGAATAGGGAGATTAAGATCATTCTTGAGAAAACCTTCTCTGCATCAAGGAATGATTGGTTCTTAAACATAGATGATGCACTTTGGGCCAACCGTACAGCATACAAGACTCTCATTGGTATGACTCCTTACATGTTGATCTATTGAAAGTCTTGTCACCTCTTTGTTGAACTTGAACATAAGGCATATTGGTTAATATCCAATCACACAAATGAACTTATTGGATGCACATGATTGCTTAAAAATCCTAATTGGACTAGAATAAGCCTATGGAGGATGAAAAAGATCCTTAACTTTGATTTGAAGGTTGTTGGTGAAAAAAGGAAGCTCCAACTCAATGAGCTTCATAAGTTAAGGTTAGACGCTTATAAGAATGCTAAACTCTACGAGGAAAAAACCAAGAAGTGGCATGATATGCACATAACAAGAAGAGAATTCAAAAAAGGTGACCCCGAATTCCTTTTCAATTCACAATTGAAGTTGTTTTTGGGTAAACTTCATTCGAGGTAGTCCATACCATTTCAAATCCATAAGGTGTTCCCATTTGGAGCTGTAGAAATCTGGAGTGAGGCCACTGGAGTTTTCACTGTAAATGGTCAAAGGTTGAAGTATTATGTAGCTGGGAATCCAATAAAGAAAGGGGAAAGTCTTATTCTTTGATCTCCAACATAAGATTTACAAAATAAATGTCAAGCTAAGAACCATAAACAAGCGTTGCGTGGGAAGCAAACCATGGTTTTAATTTTTCAAAATTTATTCTTGTTTTGTAGGTTGAGCTAAGACAAGAAAAATGCAGAAAACAAGATAAGGCAACAAGGATTATTATCTGGCCGTAAAGGCCATTATGGCGGTAATATATACACAAGGCCATTTTATACCACCACCATAAACTTGTTAGCTTTCCTACCCCTTTCAACATTATTTTACTTTTTTACATTGAGGACAATGCCTGGTCCAAGCATAGGGAGTACATTTTCTTGTTTGATTGTTTGCTCAGCATGTTAACATATATTATAAATAATGTCTCCTTGCTTGAAAGAAAACCTTTCGATGCCTTTTATAGGGAACCATAAATTATGTGTATGTTGTTGTTAAATAGGCTATGAAATCACCTTGGGATACCATACTTTCAGTTTGATAAATTAGCTTATTCTCTGACAACGTGTTCTCATTGATTTAGCTACTAAATCTGAGTTTTGGGCTTATGTAGAGGCATGTGTTACATCATCAAATATTATTCTCCTTTTCTTTGTTATGAGTGATTAGTCACAATTAATTGTGTTCTCTAGAACTTGAATTGCAACCGTCTCAAGGCTAAATTCTCTTGTGATCATGTTTGAAGAAAGAAAAACACTTTAGAATTAGTTTTTTTTTTCAGGCCTCAGGACTTGTTTTTGTTTTGTTTCATATTTTTCGCTAGGTTCCCACTTTGAACCTAATATGAATTATCTTTCTTGGTCCCTTGCTTTATCGATAAAATCATTATTAGGTGCCCTTTTGAATAAAATGGAGAAACTTTTAAAAAATAATAATAAAAAAAGGAGAAAAAAAAAAAGGAAAAAAATGTAGGTTGAGCAAAAGAGCCTTGAAGTCAAGTGGTGCATCATGATCAAGAAAATGAAAGAAACTCAAGTTCCAACAAACATTACCGTCTGACCATAATAGTCATTACAGCCATAATGGATGAACGAAAAAAACAAAATGACCACAAATGACTCATTTTTTGCTGAACCGTTTTCCTCCTATCAAATTATGATGGTTTCTTATAATTAAAGCTCATGAAGGCACCTAAGACTATTAAAAGGACCAAAATACTCAGTTTTAAGGACACACTCTTACACACAATCGCTTACTACTCTTTCTTTTGTTCTTGTATTTCTCTTAGAAATTTTCTAGTTTCAATAATATCAAGTTTTCTATTTTTCCTTTGTTTATTTTATAATTTCAATGTTTTTATATTTACGCTTTGATTCTACTATGATTATATGTGAGTAGATCTTCCTTGTCTTGGGATTGTAGGATTTCCAATATTGAATCTCTTACAATTTGTATTTCTTTTTGTCATGGGTGTTGATATTTTAATCCAATCTTAGTAAGAATCATATTCATACTTAGATATCAAATAATATACCGAAAGGTAGATTTGATATCTCACCCCTAAGATTGGACAAGAGAATCAAATTATAAAAATAGATTTTGGTTCTTTTGAAATCATGAAAGATAACTTCTCTTAAAAGATTTTTCTATTACATCAATCATGAAAATAGGTTGCTTATTAATTTAAAATACACTTTTGTTCTTTGAATGAAACATTAGTTACAATTATTTATCTAATTTTTAAGAGTTTAACACCCATAACTCATAGAAGATTAATTGTATCCATAATTGTGAAAACTACAATCCCAAGGCTTTATTTTTATTGTGATTTTTAAACCAAAAATCATTAACATTTATTGTGTTAGCTAATCATCATAGTAAAGAGACACTACTACTCATAATAAAATCATTTTGGGAATGATAATTTTTACTACACGATAATACCGCGCAATTGCGATCTTATCACTCCCACTAATTGAAAAAACTAGAAATGAAGTCTGAGGCTGTGTGAGTCGACTCAAATAACTTTATGTCTTGTTGATGAGTCGATTCACCCTGTGTGTAAGTCGGTTCAATACCCTAGGATTTAAAAAACTGAATTCTTGAAGTTCATGAGTCATTCATAAGAGTGTAAGTTGATTTACAAAATCAAAAACACTTAGAAAATGATTTGAAATGACTTTCAAATGTTACAAATGCAATATGATCATGCTTCAAATATAATGTACGCTAAAACACATAAATAAGTGTATGCATTATAAAAACTTATTATTTTGTGATAATTTATGTTTGTTACCTTTTAATTATTAAAATGTAATAAAAATATTGTGATGTATTTATATGCAATCAATTAAAGAATTAACTCATAATTAAATTAAGTTTGCAATGAGAGCTATACATTTTATCGTTGGTTTTATAATCATAGAAATAAACAAAGAAGTTGTAGAATAAAAAAGAAATAAAAAATGTTTATTACCTTTTTTAGATGTAGCACATCATATTATTGAATGGTATGATATGATTAGTGTTATGAGAAATAGGAGGATGTTATGTGTCAAACTAATGATTTGGGGGAGTTGTTTTAATATATTAAAGATTAATATTGATATTGATTATCTCGTTTATCTTTCTTAAATATAATTTAAAATATAAACAATTGAAATATAATAAAAAATTATAATGATATAAATATGAAATAAACTTAAAAATTGATATTAATAGTTATAAATATTAACAAAAATATAAAGTTATGAATAATTTATCACAAGATTATTTTGAACATCTAAATCAATTTGATTATCAAATTGATTGTTGATTTGACTTGATTAGATATCAACCTAATATCGACTTATGATAATTTTACTATTAGTTATACGGGAGTGGATTCTGTCCTATTTAAAAAGATGGATAAAAATGGAATTTTAATGGTGATAATTTACACTGCTCTCCTTGCAGTGAAAATCACAATTGAGGGAATTCTTTTCCTAGCTATACAAATCGAATCAATTGAGATTGGCGTTGACTTCTAGTTTAGGTATCCGAGTTAATTAAATTATAAGATTAACCTTGATTTAACTTTAATGTGTATCTATCTAACCCAACAAGTATGAGATTGACTTGTAATCTTTATTACTTGATTAATTATATAGGTAAACAAGTCTCATATTGACTTTTACTCTTTCTTCATAAGCTATATTCATGAATTTTGAGAAATTTCGTCAACGCAATTTAGTACGTGTTTCTAGTTTTTTACTATGTCATTTTAAAAGTTCTCTATAACTTAGATTAACTTTTTAGTTTGTTTCTAAACTTTGGATCTAAATTAAATTTTAATTTTATTATTTACATATTGACTCATGTTCACTCTGTAGACCATAACTTGAGCTCTGGATATCAAATTAGCGCACGCGAGCTAGCGTTGGAAAGTTAAAAATAAGAGCCACAACTTTTGTGTTGGAAAAACAATCCAATGTCGAACTTTACTAGGCCAAAACTGCATATTTCGTTAACAATTTAAAGTATTGGGTTAATTGTTTTACAAGTCCAAGAAAGTGAATACAATATATTCAGAGTTTCCTTCTATTTTGATATATGTTGTTTCGGATTAAGAAAGATATAGAAAAACAGCTTTTTTTATATTTACTTCTATGGAAGGTTAAATTTCTTAGATTGATTCGTTGTTTCAGAGTTTCATCAACACTTTGAAATTCAGGTTATAACGTTAATTTCGCATTGTGATTTTATTTCTCTTTATTCGATTATATTGTTATTCATATTACTTAATTTAAATTTCAGTAGCATTGATTAAATTAATTTGACATAATTCGGTTTCTATATTAATTAAATTAGGCTTAATTATAGTTTTGGTCCCCCTATTTTAGTTGAATAATAAAAATAGTATCCCCCATTTTATTTCTCTCCAGTTTTGATCCCCAAATAGAATCTTGGTCCAAAATTTGATAAAATGTCATTTTTTTAAGCAACACCACACCATTTATGGTGATAGATCTTATGTACAATTATTACACCACGAGATCTTGAGGCATGGTGTGACTTAAATAATCGCAAAAAAATTAAATAATCGCAAAAAAAATAACACTTCATCAAATTTTGGACCAAAATTCTGTTTGGGGGACCAAAATTGAGGAGAAATAAAATAGGGGGACTATTTTCGTGATTCAGCTAAAATATGAGACTAAAACTGCAATTAAACTATTAAATTATTGGATTGTGTTTAATTTATAAATAAGACTCTTGTAACATTATTTAGTGTACGTTGATGAGAATAATGCAATACTCTCTTAGCCTCTTTTCTCATTTTCTCATTTTCTCTTCTCTCTTCTCTCAATTGTTCTATAAATTATTATAATTATGATTAATTTCATAACAATATGTATTTTTTCGAGACTAATAATGTTTAGACTACCAATCTAGATTAACAAGGTTGCAACATAATTTGGTCGAACTACTCTTACTTTTTTTGGGGTTTGATAAAAATATTACACAACTAAGACATATGGATATATGTTGAAAATTAGTTTAATAAAACATGCTAGTTATTTTTTAAAAGTTTGTGCTGAATTTAGAAATTAATTTTTTAAAGTTTTTTTTATTATTATTACTACCAATGAAATCTTTAGTATATAATTTTCATAATTGAACATTAAGAAATTTTTTATCAAAAAATATTAAAGAACGTCAAATGCTTTATTAGTTATGTTAAAATTATACGATATTTTGTAATTTATCGATTTATTTTGTTGAGACGAAGATAACAGATAGGAGTATATGGGCTTACATATCCACGGAATAAGGATACAAGTTTTAAAATTGTTATTTGCACGAGTACAAGTGTGATATGTATATTTTTCTTTTTTCAATCTTTGAATACTGAGACGTACTTTAGAGCATCTCCAACGGTAGTCAAATGACATCGTTAGCTAGCGTGCAGTTACATTACTTTCAGTTGTTTGTGAGTTCATGATTAGAGTTGTGCCAAGTGATGTAGCTAAATATCACTACAAGGGGAGGGGGGGTTGAATAGGGATTTTGCTGTTTAAAAATAATTTCTAAGGTTTTTATCCTCTCACTGAGGATGATTAGCTCGAGGATGAGATTTTTCTACATGTTAGATCTAAGTTGAGCAAAAGAGTAGGAGTAGAATAAGAGAGACAACCACAATTTTATACTGGTTCACCCAAAGATGGTTACGTTCAGTCCTCACACCCTTGTGAGATTTCACTAACTTTCAAACAGATCAATCCTCAACCCGAGGATGATTACAAATCGTGTATTCTTTAGCTTCACCAAGCTTACAATCAATTTCCGAATATTTCCAAGTGTAACTCACTAGGAAATTACAAAGTGATATGAGAGTGATTGATACTTAATACTTTCTCAAAAGATTTACAAAGATATAGTGTAGGATCAAATAAAGTAAGAAGTGAGGGTGTTTTGCTCTTGATAGCTTTAAGATGTTAGATCTTTTTATGCAAGTGTGTTGCGTGTTGATGAAGATCAACTTGCTGTAATTTATAGAGGTCTTGTGATGTTCATTTCATAAGCCAAGCCTTTTATGACCGTTGGAAAATCCATTTGAGAAATGCCAAGGTTTTTCTTCATAATTACGAAAATGCCATTCAGCTCATTTCATATATGCATTCCATGTTCTAGTACGAGGTAGTTGTTTTCTTGGCACTTCGGGACATGAGCTGTCCTTTTCTTTTTCCTTTCTTTAATATTTGAATATTGTGTAGAGTCATTTTTATTCTCTTTCTTCAATGCCTTGATAAAGCTTCACATGTGAGCTTTTCATCTCTCCTCCATTTAATGCCTTGTAAGAACATGTGATGTCCTTTTCATTCCTTTCTTCAAGACTTTGTGAACGCTTCGCGTGAAGTCTTTTTTCCGTGCCTTAAGACATGTGATCCATTTATTTAGGACATGTTTTGTTGTTGCCTTTTTGAATATTTGATTTTAAAATCCTTTGGAATCACATAACAATACATGTAGCCTTTTGCCTATGACATGATGAGTTGCTTTCATAAAGTGTTGGGATGTATTTTAAAGTGTTGACTATAGGCATAAGCTAATATCATCATTCCTCGTACCTTTCTTTTGCATTCTTGCTACTTTTCTTCAAATGCCTTTCTTTAATTATATTTAATAGTATTTTGCCTTTATTGAATGAATCAAACAATTCATTCTTTAATACTATTCTGCCCTTGTTGAATGAATTCAAATATTTCATTCTTTAATACTATTATGCCCTTGTTGAATGAATTCAAACCAACGAGGATACAGAGCTGTAGCTCGTGAGGCCATCCTCTACATTTTCCATACTTAGCATTTAACTTAGAATTTTCTTCTTTTTCCTTAATGAATGATAACCTGTTTTCTTATATGAATACACTCAAAAGCACAGATTAGTCATTAAACACAATCATAATCTTTTAATTAATTTTGTTATCATTAAAACCAATTTAGAGAGATTTTGTCTCAACAATCTCCCCTTTTTTGATGATGACAAAATTCTTTAGATTATGATTTTTGTTTTATGTAAGAATGAAATACTTAAACTCCCCCTCAATCATATAAGTGATAATTTTGAAAAATTTCCCTTTTAACATTCAAGTAAAAGCAATTTTTTGAAATTATTCAATATTGAGGTAAATAGAACATTCATAAACACCTAAAATAAATTCCAACAACTTAAGCAAAATACCATAGGTTCATGAATTCAGCCATAACATCAGCAACCATAATTTGAGTTTAAACAACCATAACATCAGATGAATTCAGTCATAACATCAACAAACATAATTTGAGTTTAAACAACCATAACATCAGTAAGCAGAACATAATATGAGTTTAAACATGTTATCAAAGAGTTAACCAACATAAGACAAAATATAATCCATAATCTGACTCCCCCTGATTTAAGTCAACATCAAAAGGCATAAAACAAATTAAAACAGAGTCATTCAGCGGAAGAGTAATCTTCAGATGATGAAGATGTAGAGTTGGGAGCAAAAGAGAACTGGGCCGATAGCATAGGAGGTTGATCATTTGCAGTAGCTGATGAACCCAAATGTTTGGTAACCCATTCTAGAATGAGTCCAAACTGAGTAATGGTTTTTTGAAAGTGAGAAAAGTTATCCAACAATTTCTTTTGGTCTTTCCTAATGGTCTTTAGTAGCTTTAAAAACCTTTTGTTCTCAGTTCCTGCCGATTTCATGCCAGTGGTTGAATCATTACGGGCCCTTTTGGATTGAACTTTTAGCCTTATCCTTGGAGAAATTTTCAGAATGTGGGGCCAAAGGAGATTTGTATTTTTCTTGTAAATCTGGATCAGAATTAGATGAAGCAATATTTGGAGAGATAGGAGATGAGTTCTGACTTACTTGAGATGGTAATATGGATTCTTGTGCATGCATGTTCCTATGAGGACTTTTGGAAGAATGATGATCGTAGGATACGTTCAGATCAAAGACTAAATCTTCACCATCACCATCTTTAACAGTATGTGTTGATGGATCCTTGCTGACTTGTGGAGATTGAGGAAGTGTTGAGCCAGTAGAGTTAAAAGAGAGGGTGCGAGAATGAGATAGTGGAGAGGCAGATTTTTGTTTCTTTGAGGCAGTTTTCTCTTTCCTTGAGATGGGGTTTTGTTCAGGCAAATTAATGCGCATTTGTTTGATGTTTTTCATAGAAAGAAATTATTGCACTAAATACCTTAAATATTTTGGTCAAGATCATCCCATAGGGAGCTGATCGACCCACAATGGCAGCATTCAACATGTAGCTAAATATGATATTGCCCAAATGAAGGGGTGTTCCAGTTAACAAATGATGAAGGATCAGAATGTCAAGTTCTGTTACCTTTTCATAACTCCCAACTCGAGGCGCGACCGAGTGAACACAAATGTTGTGATAAATTCGACACATGGGAGGAAGGTTTGAAGCTATGAGAGGTTTTTGAGGATTTATCAGGATGTTTTGAAGAACTGAAGTTCAAGTGACCATATACTGCATATACCAAGTTTCAGCAAAACAGTGCACTCCAGCATCTTGTATATCAAGGATTTTGCATAGTGAAGTAGGGTTTATGTCCAAATGTACTCCCTTAAGTACAAAATTGAAACCAGTGCTTCCTTTACAGCCATTGCAAGCAGCATAAAATGCCTTTACTAGCCGTGGGTATTGAGGTTCATTCACTCTAAAGAAGGAGGTCCAGCCGAACTTATCAAATACTTTTACAACATTAAAGCCACCATTTTTCAGATTGATTAGGTCAATATGCTTGCCATGAACCACAGATTTGTGAAACCATTTTGAGATGTAATTTAACTCCAAATATGTGGATTCAAAGAGAGGAACAGGAGTTGGTTTGGATGATCGAGATTTCTTTGGAGTCTGTTTGCCTTGTTCAGAAGATTTAGTTTTCGGCCCTTTTGGAGTGGAAGGCCTGGAGGAAGATTTAGGGATCGATTTAGCCGATATATTTCCTTGTGAATTATCCGAATCAATCACATGCACAATAGAGTCCTGAGTGATCTTTTTGGTTGAATGGACAGCCCCAAATTGAATTCTTGAAGACCGTCTGGTTGAGGCAGTGGGTTTTGACGTTGAAGGCTTCTTTGGTGTTTTAGAAGGAGGTTGAGGAGGTGCCCTAGGAGGAGATACTGATTTTTGTTTAACTCCTTGTTCAGCGGATTTAGAACTTGAGTAGTTTTCTGAGTCAGTTTCTGGATCAAAAGGACGCATTTTTCGTTTGGCAGTAGTTTTGATGCGTGAATTGTTGTTGAGAGAACGAAAACGGAAGAGAATGGAGTTTGTGAAGAGAGAAAAGAAAGGAAACTGTATAACTTTGGAAAGAGAAACGTATGGAAGAGAGAGGGAAGAAAATTAAACACAGAGAGAGAAAAAAAATTAAAAGGAAAAAGATTTTAATAAAAAGGAGAGAGAAGGAAATTTGAATTGAAAAGAAGGTAATAAAAAGGAGAGAGAAAAAAAATTAAATGAGAGAGAGAAATGAGTGGGAAGTTGAAAACGTGAGAGAGAAGAAAAAAAAACTAATTGACTGATGGAGAGAGAAAAAAGACAAGGGATCAGAAACGTAAGAGAGAGAAAGAGAAAGGAGAGCCGTTGATGAGGCGAGATGAAGGAGCGGGAACCATGATGGATTGTATTTAATACAGTCTGCGCATTTATGAGAAATGGGGAGTATTTATCACGTGCCAACCATTTGACCAATGGATAAAAGGAAGCATGCGCATGGCCTTGACTGATTTATCAAGAGGAGGTTTCACTTAAAAGTGCCTAAAGTCTTCCTATATAATTTTTGACTTTATTTGAGAGATCAGATTTGCCATATATTTGACACACAAAATTAAAATAATAAAAGCCAAGAATAATATTAAAAATAACAAACAATAAAATAAAATAAATCAAAACCAACATAATTAAATAATTTAAATAACTTTGGGAAAATTTATGATGGAGAGTTCTTCTAAGATGAATTTAAACCGATCCTCTTGGAGAGGTTTGGTAAAAATATATGCTAATTGATTTTCAGTGTCAATAAAAATCAGTTCTAAATCCCCTTTTTGCACATGATCTCTTATAAAATGATGTTTAATTTCAATGTGCTTAGATCTAGAATGTTGAATGGGATTTTTAGAAAGATTTATTGCACTTGTATTATCACAGAGGATGGGAATTTTTGTGTACCTTAGTGAGTAATCCTCAAGTTGATTTTTGATCCATAGTAGTTGTGAGCAACATTGAGCGGTTAATACATACTCCGCTTAAGTGGTTGAAAGAGCAATGGTGCTTTGCTTTTTACATGACCAACTTATTAGTGATTTTCCAAGAAATTGGCAAGCCCCACTTGTGCTTTTTCTTTCAACTTTGTCTCTCGCGTAGTCCGCATCACAATAGGCTTTAAGATCAAGATTGGAGCACTTCTTGTACCATATTCCCAGATTTATAGTGCCAACAAGGTATCTAAAGATCCTTTTTACAGCTGTGAGATGAGATTCTTTTGGAGAGGATTGGAATCTTGCACAAAGACCGACTGCAAAGACTATGTCCGGTCTGCTTGCTGTTAAATACAACAAGGATCTTATCATCCCTCTGTATTCCTTTTCAGAAATTGGAGTTCCTTCATCATCTTTGTGGAGTAAGGAGGATGGATGCATAGGAGTTCCCATACTTTTGGCTGAACTCATTTTGTATTTGTTGAGTAGATCTTTGGTGTATTTTTCTTGAGATATGAAGATACCATCATCTCATTGTTTAATTTGCAAGCCAAGGAAGAATTTTAATTCTCCCATCATACTCATCTCAAACTCACTTTGCATGAGATTGGAGAAATCTTTGCACATCATTTCATTTGTGGATCCAAATATTATGTCATCGACATATATTTGAACAATCAATAAATCTTTTTCATGAGTCTTCTTGAAAAGAGTTGTATCAATTTGACCCCTAATGAATCCATTTTCTTTTAGAAAAGAGCTTAACCTCTCATACCAAGCTCGAGGAGCTTGCTTTAAGCCATAAAGAGCTTTTGATAGTTTGAACACATGATTCGGCCTCTTTATATCTTCAAAACCGGGAGGTTGACGAACATACACTTCTTCATTTAAGAACCCATTCAAAAAGGCACTTTTGACATCCATTTGAAATAGTTTTATACCTTTATGAGTAACATATATAAGCTAAGAGGATTCTTATTGCTTCAAGTCTAGCTACGGGTGCAAACGTTTCATCATAATCGATTCCTTCTTGTTGATTGTACCCTTGTGCCACTAGTCTTGCTTTATCTCTAATGACTTCTCCATGCTCATTTAGTTTGTTTCTAAATATCCATTTAGTCCCAATAATAGATTTATCCGGAGGATGGGGGTACAAGATTCCATACTTTATTTCTTTCAAATTGAGAGAGTTCTTCCATCATAGCTTCAACCCATGATTTGTCACCAATAGCTTGATCAATCGTTTTGGGTTCAACTTGTGATATCATGGCCATGTTGATAGTTCTTTCCCTTAGAGAATTTCTGCTTCTAACGCCATCCTCAGTATTCCCAATTATTAGATCTGGAGGATGATGAGTGACTGTTTTCCATCCTCTAGGAAGTTGTTGAGAGGTTGGGTCAGACTCATCCTCTTCACGAGGACCGGGTACTTGAGAGGTTGACTGTTCATCTTCTTCATTTTTATCCAACTTCTCTAAACACAAGTCATCAAACTCATAAAAAATAACATGCATGGATTCCTCCACAGTTTGAGTCCTAAGATTATATATTCTATAACCTTTTGACGTTGTGGAGTATCCTAGAAAGATTCCTTTATCAGATTTTAGATCAAACTTTCCCAAATTTTCTTTATTATTTAGAATGTAGCAATAACACCCAAATATATGAAAATAGGAAATATTTGGTTTTCTCCCCTTCCATAATTCATATGGAGTTTTGTTTAAAATTTTTCTAATGGATGCACGATTAGAAACATAACAAGCAGTGTTGATGGCTTCGGCCCAAAAATGTTTTTCAATGTTGGCTTCATTTAAAATAGTTCTAGCCATTTCTTGTAAGGTTCTACTTTTCCTTTCAACAACCCCATTTTGTTGGGGAGTTCTTGGACAAGAAAAGTTGTGAGAATTACCATTTTCTTCACAAAAATTTTTAAAGGATTCATTTTCAAATTCACCTCCATGGTCACTTCTCACGGAGACTATTTTTGATCCTTTTTCATTTTGAATCTTTTTGCAAAAATGGTGGAATGCCTCAAAGGCTTCATCTTTATGTTTTAAAAATAAAACCCAAGTAAACCGAGAAAAATTATCAACAATTACAAAACCATATCTTTTTCCACTAAGACTTGGAGTTTTAATAGGACCAAAAAGATCAATGTGAATAAGTTCAAGAGGATGATTTGTAGAAACAAAGTTTTTAGAGTGAAAACTACTTTTAACTTGTTTTCCTTTTACACAAGCTTCACAAACTTTGTCTTTTTCAAAATTAATTTTTGGAAGACCTTTTACTAATTCTAAATTTGCTAATTTAGAAATAGTGTTTAAGCTTGTGTGGCCCGCTCGTTTGTGCCAAATCTATTTATCTTTTTCAATAGAGACAAAACAAGATTCAGTGGGTAAATCATCAAGATAAAGTTCATATAAATTCTTTTTTCTAAATCCGGAAAAGAAAACTCTACCCGAGGATAAGTGCTTAACCTCACATAGAGTAGGCTTAAAAATAACTTCAAAACCACTATCACATAATTGACTAATGCTTAGCAAGTTATGTTTTAAGCCATCCAGATATTGAACATTTTCAATTTTTGCAGAATTATTCTTACCAATAATACATGTTCCTTTTATTTGAGCTTTATCATTATTACCAAATGTGACTGATCCTCCATCCTTTATTTCTAATGACATGAAGCAATGCTTATCTCCCGTCATATGCCTTGAGCAACCACTGTCCAAGTACCAAGGCTTTCTTTTGTTGATTTGAGGATGAACCTGTTTTAGAGTTTAAAAGAGACTTAGGTACCCATATAGCTTTGGGTCCTTGTTGGTTAGTTTTTCCTCTTGAAAGGACATTTCTTTTATGATAGCAAATAGAATCATTGTGCCCATGTTTACCACAGAATGAGCAAGCTAACTTTACATTATTAGCTTTTCTCTTAGCATGACAAATTTTGGAGGTATGCCCAAGTTTTTTGCAAAACGTGCATTTCGGCCTATCCTCTAGTTTTTTAGGCAAGAAAAAGTTTCCATATAATTTTTGTTTTTGAGAGCTTTTAAAACCAATACCAGCCTTGTCAAATATTCCAAATTAAGACCCCATTATCTTTTGAAATGTTTTTGTAGATTTGACAAATTTGGAAATATCATTTTTTAGTTCCCTAACCTCAGTTTTCAAAATTTCCTTTTCTGCATCCTCGTCAGGAGGATGAGTTTCAACTATTTTCATGTTTAAAAATTTTGGTTTCTCAGAATTTTGAAATTGAGATTGCTGCAAATCTTGAATGATTTTAACATATTCATCATTCTTTTTCCTAAGCTCCTCATTTTGTCTCTTTATCTCAACAAGTTGGTTTTTTTGAAATATACATGTTTGAGATAAAGTGTTTGAGTCATTTAAGAGGCTATCAAATTCAATTTCTAATTCTTCACAATTAGGACATAGATTAGTAATACTTACCTTCTCAGTTTCTGATTTTATCATGAGACATAGGTTGGCCTCTTCTTCCTTTTCTTGCTCCGAGGATGACTCGTCACTATCATCCCAAGTAATCATCATGGATTTGTTTTTGTATGGAAATTTTCAAGAGTTCCTTTTGTTGAGAGGACACTCAGTTTTGTAGTGTCCCATCTTGTTGCATCCATAACAGGTTATTTGACTTTTGTCAATTTTTTCTTTTTGAGGGGTTCCTCTATTCTGTCCTCTTCTGTTTATCATCCTCTGTAGTCTTCTAGAAAGCAGAGCGAGTTCATCTCCATCTTCAGACAGAGAATACTATGTGTTTTCCTTTATTACGCCATCTTCATTTTTCTTGGAAGATGAACTTTCTGTTTGGCTGGTTTTTAGAGCAATCATTCTTCCCTTTTTGTTTGGTTTGTCCGCCAACAACAATGGTTCATGAGCTCTTAGAGTTCCAACCAAATCTTCTAATTTCATATTGGTCAAATCTCTTACTTCTGTAATGGCAGTTACCATTGGCCTCCATTCTTTTGGTAAACTTCTTAGGATTTTTCTTATCCTTTCATGAACGGAGTATACATTTCCAAGAGATCTCAAGTTGTTTAATATGATTGTTAACCTTGAGAACATTTCATCAATAGTTTCCTCCTCCTTCATTTCGAATAGTTTGAAATCTCTTACTCCCATATCTATCCTTGCTTCTTTTACATGACTTGATCCTTCATGATGGATCCTTAGAGCATCCCAGAGCTCCTTAGCGTTTTTGCACTCTTCAACTCCATCATATTCTTCCCTGCTCAAAGCACACGTTAGAAATAAATGAGCTTTAGAGTTTAGGAGTACCTTTGCATTTTCATCTGCTGTCCATTGTGCTTAAGGTTTCTCATCGGAGGTTGCATCTGTGTTGTTGATTCTAATGACATGATCTCTATTTTCCACCACAGACCACATGTTGTTATCTTGTGATTTGAGAAATAGCCTCATCTTACCTTTCCAGTGATAGTAATCTGTACCATCAAAGTAGGGAGGTCGGCTGGATGATCCTCCTTCAGGAATATACTTAGCTTTTGACATATTTCGTTTTGGATCTTTTTCTGTTACACTGTTAGGTGTAATTTTTAGAGAACCTTGCTCTGATGCCAATTAATGTAGCTAAATATCACTAGAAGCGGGGGGGGGGGGGGGGGGGT
>JBBPBT010000850.1:22439684-22451924 GCA_037974875.1 Cicer bijugum | reverse complement strand
TATATAATTGGTTGTTGGATACTATACACAATCAAAATCTAAGATATGAGAGTGATCCCCAATAATATATAATAATGTAATCCCTTCAAATGCTAAACATGTAAACTAAGAATGAAAGTTACTTACACCTTACTTTTTGTAGTTGTGTGTGTATTAGTGAATATCAAGAGGAAAAAAAGAAACATAATATATATACACCATAATTATAGAAAATGTCACTAAATAGTAAAAAAGAAATAGTGGTAATATTTTAAAGTTGATAAAAAAAGAAGTAAAGTTGATAAAGAAAAAACAAAGGCATGAATTAATGAAGTGACCTATTAATTAGTTTCACTTTGCATATAGTGGACCGCCAAGTTCATATTTTCCTACTCATCTTGCTAAAAATGCAAGTTGAATATACTTGAAAATATTACGGTGCAAGTCTTGCAAAACACATTCATCGATCAAATAAAATATAAATCATTTAAACTTTATTAGAAAAAAAAAATAAGTACAAGCTAGAGTAAAATAGATATAGTAAAAACATCTAAAGCTAATATTCACACTTCACACTAATTAGAGAAATGCCTTCACATGTTAACAATGAAGAGAATCTTTATCATTGAAATACATTATAAGCAATTTATGCACATTCATCTCTTACATGTACCCTTCTCTTTTTCTTCATCTTTAAATACTTTATTTTAATCTAACATTTTTCTTTACCTATAAAGCTATTGACAATAATTTATTTTAATCTAACATTTTTCTTCACCTATAAAGCTATTGAAAATAATTAAAGAAGTGACTTTTGTTTTGAAATAAATTAGAGAACTGACTTAATTAAGTTACAAACCATTTGAAATTGAAAATCTTAGCATTTAATACATGGATCAATATTTTGTGGTTAGAAAGAAAAAGAAGTAATGCAGATAAAGAAAAAAGAAAAGCTTACATGCAAGCTAATTCAAGAAATGCCTTAGTATGGTGACAATTGAAAGAATCTTACTATTGAGGTATATATGCATATACTTACTCACATGTTCACATCTCTTCTTTTCCTCTATATATACCTCAAATAGTTGTGTAGTGCCCACAATAACTGTTCACTTTTTTCAGCTTATAATACTAGAAATGCTACGTACTTGAATTCACAGGCATGATATGTCGATCTACACTTCAATACAAGTTTGCAAAATAAATTCATGAAATAAAATATATTAAGATTTTCTCTTTATATAAAAAAAAAAAAGAAAAAGAATTGGAGTTCTAAAGCATGCTAGCGTTAATGAACTTCACATGCAATTGACACTAATTACTAAAATACTTAGCTTGCTAACCATTAAGAATATCTTAGTATTAAAATAAAATAAATCATATATCTTTTGACAGTTTATATTTATATATATATATATATTGTAATTAAAAAATAAAATAAATTAGATACTTTTACCGTTGATACTTTAATTTAGTCGAATACACTGTCTCAGTGTTTGACACATGTTAGAATTAATGTATTAATGTCAGTATCATATGTCTGTCACGACATCTGCTTTATAGTCATAAATACCAAGCAAACACACATATTTAATTTATTGTTTTAAAATATTTATTAATTAGAATTACCGATTATTCTCTTTATTTTATAAAATAGAGAATTACAAATGTAATAAATATTTTAGAATCTTATCTCCAAATATAAAAAAGATTATCACAATGAGTAAGATTAATTATTAGAAAAAAGTATGAAAATGTAAAAAAATATTAATTCATACTCCGAACAAATAGATTATAGCATCCAAGAATTCTATTCCTATTCTAACATTCTCTTTTCTATCTCTTCTCTTTACTTTTCTTGTAGATATTGGTTTGGTGAATCACTACTTACTAGTCTAAGAAACAAATGAGTTAAATAGATTTATATCATTGAAACAAAGAAATTTTGTGGTCCATTAAGTTTACACTTATGGTTGAAGTTATCAAGTCCACATTTTCATGCCTAGTAAGCTTCATGTATATCATCACATTTTAACAATTATATATTCATAAGTTCTATAAAATAATAGAGGAGGCTGCCATTAAAAAAAAATTATATAGAGGAGGTCCAAATACTAACTGCGATAAAAAATAAAAAAATTAACAATGTTTTGATAAATAATAATAATAATAATAATAAATTCTTAGGTATCATATTGAGTTTGGTTGGGTACTTAAGCATTAAAACTAAAATCAAAGTCTTTAAATGACTAAAATCAACCAAAGCTTTAAATTATCTTAAAATTAATTAAATATAAATAATGACGTGATCACTTTATATAATTGGTTGTTGGAAACTATACACAATCAAAGTCTAAGATATGAGAGTGATCACCAATAATATTAATAATAATGTAATCCCTTCAAATGCTAAACATGTAAACTAAGAATGAAAGTTACTTTTATACACCACACTTTTTGTAGTTGTGTGTGTATTAGTGAATAGCAAGGAAAAAAGAAACAGAATATATATATACCATAATTATAGAAAATGTCATTAAATAGTAAAAAAAAAAAATAGTGGCAATATTTTAAAGCTAATAAAAAAGAAATAAAGTTGGTAAAGAAAAAACAAAAGCATGAATTAATGAAGTCACCTATTAATTAGTTTCACTTTGCATATAGTGGACCATCAAGTTCATATTTTCCAACTCATCTTGCTAAAAATGCAAGTTGAATATGCATGCATGATACGTACACTTGAAAAACTAATTTATTGCAATATCATAGTGCAAGTCTTGCAAAACACATTCTTCTATCAAATAAAATATAAATCAATTAATTAAGTCTTATTAGAAAGAAAAAGAAGTACAAGCTAGAGTAAAATAGATATAATAAAAACATCTAAAGCTAATATTCACACTTTATACTAATTAGAGAAATGCCTTCACATGTTAACAATGGAGAGAATATTTATCATTGAAATACATTATAAGCAATTTATGCACATTCATCTCTTACACATACCCTTCTCTTTTTCTTCATCTATAAATACTTTATTTTAATCTAACATTTTTCTTCATCTATAAAGCTATTGACAATAATTAAAGAAGTACTTTTGTTTTGAAATAAATTAGAGAACTGACTTAACTAAGTTACAAACCTTTGAAATTGAAAATCTTAGCATTTAAAACATGCTTCAATATTTTGTGGTTATAAAGAAAAAGATGTAATGCAGATGAAGAAAAAAGCAAAGCTTAAATTAATGAGCTTCACATGCAATTCACATTTCATAGCTTCTAATTAAAGAAATGCCTTAGCATGGTGACAATTGAGAGAATCTTACCATTGATGGAGATGTATATACTTAACTCACATGTTTACATCTCTTCTTTTCCTCTATAAATACCACCTTTCGTGCCATCATAGGTAAGAAATCGGTAAGCATATAACTCTTGCTCTCTCTCTCTCTATATCTCTTCTTTATGTTTGTTACTATTCATTAATTAAAAATCCCTAGTTATTTATTTCAATTAGCTTTTAATATTAACTTTGCTTAATTTTTTCCACTTAATTTAGCTTCCAATAATTTCTATGCTATTGTACTTTAATTAATTCCCCTTAATTTAAGTTGCAACGAAATTACACTTTTTAATTAGCTTGGTCGTCATCAATAATTGGTTCTGCATTATTATGGTACTAATCTAACTATCATATGTTATTATTGAGATAATATTGAGTGAATATTTATCTTGAGATATATAAAATAAGTTTATTTTCATTTGTTAATTTTGATCCTTTTGCTTGGACATGCATAGTTTCACATATCAAGTGATGGTAAGTCTCTATTTTATCTAATCATAATTTTAATTATAAGATTACATTTACTCATAAAATTGTACTTTTATTTTTCACAATTTCTGTTACATAATTATGTCATTTATATATGTTTCCAATGTACCCGTTTTATTCCCATTTTTTATTTCTCTATTATTTTTGTTTAATTTTTCTTTTTCTTCTCTCACTCTGTCTCTTGTCTCATACATTCATTATCATATGTTTGTTTTGGATTTGATATAAATAATTTTGAAAAAATAGGTAGTTAAAAAAACAGAGGTAAAAAATTAGTAATGATATTTTAAAATTGAGTTTTGAGGAATAATTTATATTTGAATGATAATGTAAATTACTTATGAAAAATTATCTCTATAGACACTTAATTTTCTAAATCTAAATAAAAGCATCCCCATAATCTGTTTTGTGGTGGAGTGTAGGCGATTTATAATTGTTGGAACCTGTTGCTAACTTTTAAATAATACACAATTTGTAAATATTCTTTTGCTTTCTTCCTTGATTAATGGTGTATTCAAACAAATAATTACATATAATTTAATATATAAATTTATGCACAGGAATATGCAAACATATATTATTAACACTTTAATTGTATATATGGTAATTAATATGTATGTTAATAACATGCAATATTAACTAACTTGTTTTTGTGTCATTAATTACTAGTTTGAAAATGGCGTCTGCTGGTGTTTTGCTTCTCCTCCTTACTTTGACTTCACTTGTGCTGAAACGTTACTCAACTTCTTCAAATAACCTGAAGGCAAATACACTTATATTCTTTTTATTAAATTATCTTGGTTCATGTGTTTACTGGGCTTAATTACTTTGTGGCTAGAATAAGTACATTTTTCTTGTTTATGCTAAATATGTTTTATTCTAATGTAGACTTACATTGTCTACACCGGCCATAACATGAATGATGAAAATTATTTGCTATTCATGTATCAAAAGATGCTACAAGAAGTTGCAGAGAGGTTATATTTCATCAATTTTTTCATTAAATACTTTTTTTAGTACTTTTCGTATAAAGAAACTGAAAAGTAATGGTAAACTATTTAAATATTCAGCAATTCAACAACAAAGTCTGTACTTCATCATTACAAACGCAGCTTCAACGGCTTTGTGGCAAAACTAACAGATAAAGAAGCTGACAGAATGGCCGGTATATGTACACAATAGTTTTTTCTATTGAAATATTATCTATTCTTTCTACATGTATATTTGCTGACCATAAAATTGGTAATGTAGGACTTGATGGGGTGGTGTCCGTCTTTCCCGAGGAGAAGCATAAAATCCTTACCACAAAATCTTGGGATTTTATAGGCTTTCCTCAACGTGTGGAGACAGAACACTCTGAATCTGATATCATCATTGGAGTGATTGATTCTGGAATCTGGCCAGAATCTCCTAGTTTCGATGATAAAGGATTTAGTCAACCACCAAGTAAATGGAAAGGATATTGCTCAAGTTTTAATTTTACCTGCAACAAGTAATATGTTATACTCGAACTCATGTTAAAATTTTCAATTTACTAAGAGAAAGAGAGTACTATTATACTAACATTGGTTGATATATGTTGTTGTAGGAAATTAATCGGAGCAAGGTATTATTTGATTGATGAAGCCTTGACTGATACTGATCTGGTATTGTCTCCAAGAGACTCGACAGGTCATGGGACTCATGTGGCATCAATAGCAGCCGGCAACCCAGTTAGCCATGCAAGTATGTTAGGCTTAGGAGAAGGAACATCAAGAGGTGGGGCCTCCTCCGCAAGAATTGCCGTCTATAAGGCATGTTGGTCATCTAAATGTGGCTCTACAAACATTCTTGCAGCTTTCGATGATGCAATTGCTGACGGGGTTGACATAATATCCGTCTCAATTGCCGGAATAATAGACAATCAACATGACCATTTTAGAGATGCACTATCCATTGGAGCATTTCATGCAATGCAGAATGGAGTGCTAACGGTACTTGCGGTAGGAAACGAAGGTCCAAACCATGCATCCTTGCAGAATGTTTCACCTTGGTCAATTGTTGTGGCTGCTGGGACTATAAACAGAAAATTTGTCACAAGAGTCAAATTAGGAAACAACATCACTTATGAGGTAAATACATAATCTTATCTTCTCTAACTTCAAAATATAAAGTTACACAGTAGCCTCATTTCTTGAATGCAAGCTAAGCTAATTTGGTTTGTAAGTTGATAATATGAAATTTTGGATGCTTAAATATAAATTATCTTTATATACATGATAATTACATAAGTAATAATGTGTATATCTTGGTTAAATGATAGGGTATCTCACTGAATACATTTGACCTTTTGGGAAAAATGTATCCTATTATCTATGCTGGAGATGTCCCGAATAAGGAAGCAGGGTTCAAGAGACGGCAATCCAGGTATATAGCCGTATCGTGATATCATTTAAGTTAACAAATGATGTAAACCTTTGACAATATGAACAAATATTAAAGGGAAAATATATTATGTAAGGAGTCTCTACAAAATTATTATCATTCAACTTTTGTCACATAAAAAGTTAAATTAAGTAAAATATATATATAGACATTAAAATTAGAAGTTGTACTTTTCTAACAACATATTGGACCCAATTATAATACAATCATGTGTGCTCTATAAAGAGCATTATCAAATAGAGGAAAATTTAAAATGTATATAATTTGCTAATGGAAGTATTCCAAAATTGCAGGTTTTGTCCAACCAATTCCTTGGATGAGAAGTTGGTGAAGGGCAAAATTGTGCTGTGTGAAGGTAACATCGGTGGTCCAGAGGCCTTTAGAGCTGGTGCTATTGGTGTTTTGACACAAGGTCACACTTTTACTGATAGTGCCGTTCCTTTTGCCTTGCCTGGATGTTACCTTCAATCCAAGGATGCCGCCAGAATACATAAATATATACACTCTTCAAGGTATCAAGTGAAAATTTCATATACATAACAATAATTTAGAAACCTACATTTATCTAAAGTTTATTTTATTAATCAATTTGCAGTACTCCAACTGCAACTATATTTAAGACTGAAGAGTTAGAAGATACTTTGGCTCCCATGGTTGCTTCTTTTTCATCGAGGGGTCCAAACACTATTACTTTTGATATCCTCAAGGTTTCTTTTCTATGAATAAATTAATTAAACACATATTTCTCATTTTAAAATAAAAATTGTTAACTTTTTGTTGTGTTAATTTTGTAGCCTGATATTACTGCTCCCGGGGTAGATATTATAGCCAGTTGGTCTCCAAATTCCCCTGTTTCTGAAGTTGACGGTGATAATAGAAAATTAGAGTTTAATATTTTGTGTGGAACATCAATGGCATGTCCACATGTATCTGGTGCAGCAGCGTACATCAAGTCATATCATCCTACATGGTCACCTGCTGCTATTCGTTCAGCTCTCATGACCACCGGTAAAAACTTAATTAATATTTTAAAATAAATTGTGTTTTTTAAAGTTGTTATTGAAATAAAAAAAAATTTGGCTTGAATTAATTGGTTCTGCATTGTTATGGTACACTTTCGGTCTGTTATTGTTATGTATTCTAAATATCACAAGTTATTATTAAATTATCTGAGCTAATATTGAGTAAATCTTGTTCATGATATTTTATTTTTTTGAAGAGGTAAAATAAACCTTTATTAATTATGTAATTCAACAGCACAAGATGTGCAGAGGACAAGAATTATAATAATACAGTTCCAAGCTCAGAGAACTTGTACAAACAAATCAAAACAAAATATAAAAACACAATCATACTCCCTAAACTAGCTCCAATAATAATCAAAACAGAATTTTCCGCCTAATAATTGTCAATGAATAAGAGCATGCTACCACTGTTTTACTTTTCTTTATTTTCATAGGTTTATTTTCATTCGTTAATTTTGAACCATTGCCTTGGATATATGCATAGCTTAACATTTCAGTGACAGTAAGTCATGAATTTATCTGATCACAATTTTAGTTATAAAATTATTTACTCTTACATAATTCCCTCATTTATTTTTCCAAGTTACCTGTTATATTTCCTATTTTCTATCTCTTTATTTTTTCTTAATTTTTCTTTTCTTCTTTTACTCTCTCTCTCATCTCTCACACTTTATCATTTGTTAGCTTTAGATTTGATATAAATAATTTTGAAAGAAGAGGCAATATAAAAACAAAGGTTAAAAATTAGTAATGATATTTTAAAATTGAGCTCAGAGGAATATATTTTTGATAGATGTAAATAAGGAAGATTTTTGACTGATTATTCAGAGTTACCTACTACTGTTAAAAAATTATTTATATGCTAAAATAGGTGTGCATTGCATATTTACTTACTTATCACAATATGATAGTGTAATTAAGATTCATTTTATTTGATATGAGTATAGTTTACTTAGTCTGCTCTTATCTAATCTAAACATTGTTTTGATTCATGTTTTGCAGCTAAACCAATGAGTCCCATAAATAATCCTGATGCTGAATTCGCTTATGGAGCAGGTCAAATTGACCCTATTAAGGCTGTCAATCCTGGTTTAATATACGATGTCAGCGAAATTGATTACATCAGATATTTATGCGGACAGGGCTTCAACGCAACAACTTTACGATACATAACAGGGCATGAGAACAACTGCTATGAGACAACTACAGTAGGGAGTTTGAATTATCCTTCATTTGCTTACAAAGCCCCACACCCCAAACATTATTTAAGTGGAAGCTTCTATAGGACTGTTACAAATGTTGGATCACCTGAGTCTACATACAAAGCAATTGTAACAGCCCCTAATGGAGTTAACATTTCTGTAGAACCTGATGTTTTGTCATTCACTTCATTGGGAGAAAAGCAGACTTATGTTCTCACTTTAGATGGAGCAATGAAAGAATCTATTGGATCAGGTTCTTTGATTTGGGATGATGGTAGATATCAAGTGAGGAGCCCCGTTATTATATTTGATGAACGAGCAGAAAAAGGCATGGGTGCCAAAATATACTGTATAAATTATATATATATTGTAATAATTAATTTACTATTTTTATATTATTTTTAAATAAATTATATGTCTTTATGATACTGTTCTTTGATCTTCACATTGCTTTTCCTCATCTGTAAAATAAATTAAGTTTTAACGAAGCAGATATAAATGTATAACTTATGAACTAAACATGCAAATTCTTTATTCATTTAAAGAAAAAGCAGTGAGTGCACTCAATGTCAATGATGGGAACACAACATCAAAAAGACCTTAGGAACTATGTAGATGTTTACCATATTAAAGAGAAGCATAAAAAGTTTAAACCACGGTTTCTTATTCTTTTATTATAGTAACAGATAAAAGAAAACAGAGAGAGAGAGAGCAACACATCCATGCTCTAGAAAACACACTGTACAGTTTATCATGGATAGACAGTGTTTCACAAATTACTGAAGAATAAATTGTAATGAGCATCTAAGCATCAAACTATAAGTAACATATACATAGATGAGTTTGTGGACTATCCTGATACACAATTATCATCTATGGTCATGTAAATAAGTATATAAATATATGGAAACAATAGAAACAAATGAATTTGTGGAAAGTATATATATGTGTTTGCCTTAGAAGCTGTGCAACCTCAAAATCCTCATTGATTGGTATTCCTAGAGATATAGTTTAGTAATTTAATCGGGTTTCAATCACCAAGTAAAATTTGATTGAATATCTTATCAAGTCAAATAAAAAATCAATATTTGAATCAAATTGAATCGGATGTACCTAATTAAATTAGATCAGAAAAATTAGGATACATTAATAAGAGTCTCAATATGACTCGGATTTATCAAGATAGATTAGAAATCGACATGAGACTTGAGTTGACCTCTATTATAATCAACTAATGATCGTAGGTTGATCTGTTACTCAAATTTAGAGTGACATAAATGTTGTAAAAATTTAATACATTGTTTTGAATTATTAAAAAGATATTGACAAAGAATGTTATAAAATTTTATAATTAAGCACAAAATTCGATTTTAAAATATTGTTTTGAACATAATTAAAAAAGCAAAATATGTAATACCCCAGCCCTCCAGCATTACTGGTAATGTTACCTCACGAGATTTGTCTTATGACCTCTTATATCTAATTAAGTTGACATTTAAACTAAAAAAATATGTAATCTTATAGGTTATTTTGTAACACCTAGGGGATACTTCAACATTAAGTTTCAACGTAAGACTCAAATATCAATTGCTTTGAAATTGTTCCAAAAGTAAATCAAATTAAAAAATTGCCAAAAACAATGTGGAAGAGGGACCTGGATTTTTGAACTCACTTAGTGCACACAATTAGTGATTGTATGACTATCTGATTGAGATCAGATTTTTTAAATATTTAATTTGATAATTTATCTTTTCTTAAAAAATAAAAAACTATTTGCGATCAAGACTATCTAATCAAGATTAGACGGTTATGCGGTAACTGAATGTGTGTAGTCAATGATAGCACCAAATCCAAATTTATGCAAGAGGGGTACTTTTGTACTTAAGATAAGTTTGTGCAAGACTAAAATAAGTAGGCGAATTCTTTTTAAAGTTAAGACTAAAGTATATTCTAGAGAAATTAGTTAGGACTAAAATATATTCTTGAGAAATTTGATAGTGCATGCATCAATTCGATATGTACCGGTATATTTAATCTTTAAATTAGTAGTTATATGAATCTATTTTGAAAATAAATTATTTTCTATCATTTAAAAAATTATAATAACTAAATTTTATTGACCAAAAGTGTCAGCAAAATAAAATTAAATTTATTTAGAATTTTTATTACTTATAATAATTAATATTGAATATTTTTTACAGTAAAATATAAAAAAAATTAGTATAATGTTTATAAATAATAAAATGATGTTTTTATTTATGAAATTATATGTAACTAAAATTTAAAAGTTGACAAATAACTCTTTGATTTATAAAAAGAATCATTAATTGATTAGGTTAGAGAACAAATGTACCAAAACACTTCAATTTATAAATTTACAGCATAAACTCTCATAACTATTTTCCTCCCATCTTCACTAAATCGGGATATATTTATCTATATTTATTATAATATATTAAAATAGACTATCAAATACTATTGTGACACATCATCAAATTTTGTGTCATTTCAATCAAATATTATGACTTCAATAAAATCTCACATAACGCATGTAAAAGGTACTCTTTCATCATCTCTCTTCCATCTTCCTTATTATTTCATTTCCAATTTGTTTTTATACACACTTTACTATTATTATTACTATCTAGCATTATTTTTATTGAGTTGTTTTTTTTAAAAGAAAGAAAATATACTCGTGCTTTTGAAAATGGGTGTGTTACATTGCATTTGTGAGAGGTTAAGCTATAAAGCTTTTCATGATTTTCATATCTGTTATATAAAGCTCCACATTTTTAATTCAAATGTTACTTAAAAATATTTGTTTTCTTTTAGAAATAACTATAAGTTTTTCTTCTTCTTATGAGTAGTTCATCATATAATAATTTGAAGATGTGTCATAAAATGATTTGATATTTTTTTTTTGTTGTTGTAAAAGAACGTTAAACAATTTATTAAAATATTATTTATTCATTTATTTTCAAAATTAATATTACAGTTGTTAGATCGGTATTAATTTATACTCCAAATTAAAATAAATTTTTTGTAAGTGAAATTCAAAAAAAGCAAGGTTGACTGAAATTAATGACATTCAATTATTTACTAGCAAATAAAATCTCAGTTCCACATCTATTATATATATTTAAAACAGAACCCCGAATGCCACCTCACCCCCGAATGCCACCTCATCCTCTGAATGCCACCTATACAAATATTTGCCACATCAGCCAAAAAAGCTGATGTGGACCTCTCCTCCTTTCTCCCCACTCAATTCAATACTACTCTATTTTACCTCTTTCTTCCACAATTTCTTAAATAACTCCAAAATCTATTAATATAATTTTATATTAAATTTATAAAATTATTTTACAATTATTTATAATTTATAAATTATTTTACAATTTGATAATAATTTATAATTTATATTATTATCAAATTATTTTATAAGTTATTTTATAATAAATTTATAAATTATTTTATAATATTATAAAATAATATTATGATTCATTTACCAATGGTAATAATTTATATTATTAATTATTAAATTCAATAAAAAAACCCGGCTAATCACTCCTAAATATCGACATAAATGCTCTTTGTCTAATAATATTATTTTACAATAAATTTATAAATTATTTTATAATATTATTAGTCATTTATCAATAGTAATAATTTATATTATTAATAATTAAATTCAATAAAAAAACCGATTAATCATTCCTAAATATCGACATAAATGCTATTTATCTAATCCCTCTGGACAATTATATTATTCCACTGAT